>CM039516.1:15630256-15752696 GCA_022432975.1 Begonia masoniana
AAACTATATACCGAAGGGTCATTTAAACTGTCTACCGAAGGGTAATTAAACTGTATACCGAAGGGTCAGTTAAAGTATAACGAAGGGCATTTTAAACTGATATAAAGACGTAATTAAACTGGATACCGAAGGGTCATTCTTTCTTTGCATTACTTTAAAACGTCGTGCGGGAAATTCGTTTTCATGCATTTAAAACACGTGCTGCTGAACGTAATCAACGGAAAGAAACAAACAAAATACATATCAACAAAGACAAGAAAACAAAAATATAAAACAGCTAACATAAATACCAACCTAAACAACGAAAACAAGGAACCCTCAAGGATCCTTGATACGACGCGAGGTAGTGTAGACCTTTCGGTCAAACAAGTCCAGAGAACGTACCTCGTGCAAGTTGCCAAGCCAAGCTTCGTCCACGAGCACTGTGTACCTCAAGCAATTAAAAGAATGACGTGAAACGCGTTGAGTAATAAACGTCCAAAGGTCAAAACCTTAACTAAAGAAATTCCTTAAAGTTATAATCAATTGATCGAGATATGTATTTGAACAATCAACGCCCGGCACCTACATTCTCAATTTACGAGCTTTTCTGAAAATCCTAAAAAAATAGGACTTAAAGTTGGTCAGCCTTACTAAGACTATCAGTTTAAATCGTTTCTACTAAATTGAGTAGAATACTCCTAATAGAACTAAACCAAATTCACCATAGCACATACATGCACACCGTAAAATCCGAGAATTTTAAAATTTTACTAATAAATTTTTTGCATTTTTTGAAGTCAATGTGTTCGGCTTGACTCGAATTTATTATTACATGTTGGCATTTGACCACATGTATTGTTCTTCAGTCAATTGGTCAATGGGTGACTTTGATTTGACCTCGGGATTGAATTTTCAGATTTTTCCCTTGTCTCGTTAAATTTTTCCTTGTCTCATTCGATACGTCCGCATAGTTACGTGTAATGTTAGGACTGGTAGGTATCGGGACCGAGAGATCGGTAAGCTCATCATATTTGAACAAATTTCAGCAAAAATAAGTTGACAATAAAAGGCCTTACCGGTGTTGTATTAACATAAAGCTTGGGACCCATGAAGCTTAACTGCAAAGATGCACCGGGCTGTGGGTTCCGATCAGGGCCAAGAAGAAGGTTCCCAAATAATGGAGCCCACTGTCTTGGAAGCTGAAACTCTAAGAACTGATGCAGTTCTTCGACTTGAGGCTTATCTGCAGAAGAAAAAATCCATAAATCATTTGAAAACCTTCAAAAGTATACAAAGTTGCATTTCCTTCTCTGAAAATAATATGGTTTTACTAAAGAAATTTACACTCTCTAATCTCCAAACGCATACCACAGACCATAATGCAAATACATACATCAAGCCTTAGATATTGTGTGCTGATGAGAGCTTCCCACTATCATACACCAGTAATTGTTCATGATAATGTTTTTCGAAAACAAGAAGCCTCTTAGTCTTGAGCATCAAGCTTATGCTCTTGAGCATCGAGACTATATTGTACTGTGACCCAAATATAAATAGGATTATTAGGTAATATTCTCAAGCTAACTATTCATTGAATTCGAATGACGCTTTTGTGGAGTCCTCAATCCTCAGAGTACAACATTGTTTATTTTGAGTCGTATCTTGCATGGTTTTGTTCTTAGAGTTAACCTAAAACGTATTGTACTAGGTAGGAAGAAAAACTCTACTCATAAATCATTCATTTTTTTCTCTCAAGCGATGTGAGATTATACAACCATACTGATATGAGTTGTAACCTCACAATCAATAAAATCTTATGTCATCATTGCATTTGTAGGGTAGACTGTCACAATCTCTTCACCTTGGGGGTCTGACGTCTCTATCGGCCACATTTTCGGTTGGGTTTTGACTCTAATACTATTTTTGGAGTCTCCAATCCTCACAATACTATATTGTCCGCCTAAGGCCGAAGCTTTCAATTTTATTTTTGACATTAGCCTAAAGTCGTGACACGCAATATATGTATATATATATAGTCGGCGAAATATACTAAGTTCGTTTGAGCAATAATACCTCCTGGAAGTACTTTTAAGAATGGGTTAAATATTCATTCTATGTATATTTTAAATGCATAATACATATTAATAACGCATGTAACGTGAACCATTCAAACTCTTATTGTTTAATGAGTAAAACAATGAATAGATTGTGGTTATATGTCTATCTAGACATCATCTAAAGATATTCCAATCTTCATGGAAAATTGATAATAAAGACTCTTGAAAATTACATTTTAGTCCTAAATCCTAATGTGATAGTCAGAGGGCTATCAGCAACTGGCTAGCACATGCTTCACTCGATTCCACCAAACTTCCTGCAGATGCCCATGGGCCATACTCAACTTATGCCTCTCGGTGGCCGACCTGCCAGCACGTTGTCGAGGCTGACTACAACGCCCACCAGAGGGCTACAACAACACAGTCACTGTTTATGGTGAGCGCTACAACGTCCAAATAAAACGTTGCAGTGCCCTGTTAATGTTTCTTCCCTATTTTTTAGCATTGTACCACCGAGAATCTGTCCTTCACTTCTGCTTTGAGTGGTGTACGCTCAACACCCTTTTCGACATCCTAAATGAGCGTTGTAGTGTCCAAACTCCGTTTTCTACAATTCCAACTTGTTTTTCATGCTAAAAATACCGAAACCCATCAAAATTCACTTGATTATCTAAATCTGACCATAGACGACCATAGACAACAATCAACAACTCTATGTATAAATCTCTACTTATTACATGTAAATTACATAGAAGTATAATTCTAAAAGAATTAGAATTGCTTACTTCTTTGTATAGCCCTTCAAGCTAGAATTTGGACCGTCAAGCTTCACTTTCTTTCACCTTTCTTGTGTGTTTAAGAATCCTCTTCAAGTGTTCTTCAACGTCTTTTTAGATTTCTCTCTCAAAAATCCAACTTTTTCTCCTCTTTTTCTATCCTTCTCTCCAAAACTTCATGTCTCTCTCCCTCATCTTCTTCTGAGCAGCCCAAATTACAAAATTATGCTGCCCTTATTCATATATAAAGGAGCTTCTTGAGTTTTCCATGATTATTTAGGTTGAAAGACCATTTGCCTGCCAATCACTAAAATAGTACGATTAGATCTATTTGCTAAGCATAGTCAATACTAATCAATCATCTTAACTTAATATAATTACGTATAAGTTAATAGAGATTTATTAAACTAATTTTGATTAATAAAATAATCAAGATTAATTAACTTAATTAATCTACCATGCAAATATCTCTTTACATTTTCAATTTGAAATGTTGTACCACCCTATTAGTGACAATATTTTATTACAGGATATCTTAAAGGATTTTATGAAACTTTTCTCCCTATTGATCATCCTTAATTTCTTAATCGATTTGTCTCTATCGAGTATTTATTGTAAACTATACTTAAACGCCTCATACAATTAGTCCAACTTCAAAAGTATACAACTTTAGCTACAGAACTCAAATTCCACTATCTAATGTCATTTTCTTCATTAGAATGTCTATTCTATCACTTTAAAATTTTATGAAATTTCATTCACATTTACCTATTTATAGACATTGAAATCTCTAAATTGTTCATTAGAAACAATTTATATTTTAATCCTTGTTATGCACAATAATTAGTTTTACTCCTAATCATGCGTATTACTATACTATTTTAATACTTTGTGTTACATTTACATCGTTTTTATGTATGCAAATTTCCAAACCATTGCATTGATTCGGTTTAGAAACAGTAAAAAAAAAAAAAAAAAAACATCATGACCAAATTTTACCTTACTAGAAGTTATTTTTTTCAAAAGTCATCACGTTACGATGTAACTAGATGATCCAATTTATATGCTTCTTTTTTAGAATTGAACGCTAATAATCAAAAAATAAATAAACACAGAAATACAGGGACATCAAGATTTATGTGAAAAATCATAAAGGGGAAAAAGCTTTAGGCAGAGAAAAAATTCATTATAATGAATCAATGTACAATTGAATTTTACAACTCAAGTATTAATATATAAAAAAAACATAAAACCCTAATATTGATATACGGCCTCGATCTGACCTAACTAAAAGTCGGGTCACATCAAACTCTAACAATCTCTACCTCGACATAAATTTAACATGAGAGATCCAATGCAGGCTACTCGGCGTAACCCAAAGTGAATCTAGAATACTGAACTCTAATAATCTCCATCTTCAAAGAAATTTCTGTGCAAGAAAACAAATCTTCAAAATTCCATTAAGAATAAACTTCTCTTCAACGAAGACCCCTGATGGGCCAATTCAATAACTGATACCGATCAAGTTAAAGTCATGCTAACGAAATGCATCTAAACATGTTAAAGACGTGAAACTGAAACTTGAATAGACAGACTCACCAACTCTGATATACACTCAGATCTCAACTTGAACTTCACTTGATAACCTAATTTCTTTCAAGTCTTCTTAAACAATCTCTTAGAAGATGAATTCACAAACTTAGCAACCTTATTACCCGTCAGTAGAACCCTTTAATGCATACAAATTCGTAAACCTCCTGTGTCCCTTTAAGATAACGAGAATATTGATCTTCACAACTCCACCTATAATACTATAATTGTACCATTTTGCGTTTAGAATACTCAACGAGATCAGATTCTTTTTCAACGCGGGAACATGTCGCACATTATCAGTGTTCTCACAATTCCATCAAACATCCTGATTCTGATGGTATCAATTTTCAACTACCTTGCAAGGTGTGTTATTACCCATTAATACAACACCTTCTGACACTATCTCATATGTCGGAAACCAATTCAGATTGTAACTCGTATGAAATGAACAAGTTGTATCCAGATTCACTCTTTGTTTGGCTTTGAGTTTTCCTCTGACACAACTAGAAGATCTTTATAACTATAATCTTCTTCTTTTGTGACAACTGCTTCATCGGACGTCATCGATTGTTTTTCCTTTGTAACAGCTCTCATAACATTTTGCAATCCTAACCCTCAGATTTAATGTGTTCCTTATTTTTTACAGAAGTAAAAAAAAAAAAAAAAAAAAAAAAAAAAAAAAAAAAAAAAAAAAAAAAAAAAAAAAAAAAAAAAAAAAAAAAAAAAAAAAAAAAAAAAAAAAAAAAAAAAAAAAAAAAAAAAAAAAAAAAAAAAAAAAAAAAAAAAAAAAAAAAAAAAAAAAAAAAAAAAAAAAAAAAAAAAAAAAAAAAAAAAAAAAAAAAAAAAAAAAAAAAAAAAAAAAAAAAAAAAAAAAAAAAAAAAAAAAAAAAAAAAAAAAAAAAAAAAAAAAAAAAAAAAAAAAAAAAAAAAAAAAAAAAAAAAAAAAAAAAAAAAAAAAAAAAAAAAAAAAAAAAAAAAAAAAAAAAAAAAAAAAAAAAAAAAAAAAAAAAAAAAAAAAAAAAAAAAAAAAAAAAAAAAAAAAAAAAAAAAAAAAAAAAAAAAAAAAAAAAAAAAAAAAAAAAAAAAAAAAAAAAAAAAAAAAAAAAAAAAAAAAAAAAAAAAAAAAAAAAAAAAAAAAAAAAAAAAAAAAAATCTCTTTGATAACAAAACACCAAAAATCTCTTTCAAAGTCAAAATCTCCTGACAATACAAAATAGTCTCTCTGAAAGTATCATATGAAGCACGCAACGAACACATTAGAATTAACCCTAGATCCTTCTCATCGTACTTGCATCTCATAGTCTCTAAATCCGAAACTAATTTCTTGAATGCGGTCAAGTATTCTTCAATTGAATTTTGAACTATCTTCCATTAACCGCTGAGAATATAAACACTATTGCAGATACAGCTTAATCGTCAAAGTTTTCTTCATACATTAACTGTTCCAATTTTACCCATAAATTAGCAGTACTTTTTTCGCTCAAAATGTCTTGTAAAATCCAATTTAACAAATGCAGACGTATCGAAGCTAGGGTTTTTCGATTATTCTGAATTTTTTCATCTTCACTTAAAGACAATGACATTTTATCTAGCTCTAACAACACGTTGTCTAAATCTATCTGTGCGAGCACATTTCGTATTTTCACTTGTCATAACTGAAACCTCGTATTCTAATCCAATAATGAAATATCAAAATTGAACGACCTCATTGCTAAAAAATAACAACTTCAAAATATCCTAGCCAAATTTGAAGCCCAAAAATAAAACGACAAGCCAACCAAAAACAAATTTTTCTCCCTAAAAATTTCAATAAATCTTCCCAAAATAATAGAAATTTTTAAAATACTCAATTTCAAAAATTTTCAAAACACAGCTCCAACCAAAAAATCAATCTTCAAGAAGTCCTCTTCTTCCTCTATGGAAGAACGCCATATTGATCAGGCGGGAAAATATTCTTCACAACAATAGCAGAAAAAATCAGAGCGTTCAACTTCAGGCAATTTCAGACAGCAACAGGACAAAGATCGGCTACTGAACGGAGGTGCATGTCAGGGGATTGCTGTGCAGCCGGATCGGAGACAGAGAACTGGCGGATTCTGGACGGAGAAAAAACGACGCCTTTTCTGTGCGGCGTCGTCGACTTCTGTTTGGTGAGACAGAACAGCGATGTTGGCTTCTCTGCGCGGCGAACTCTGAACGATGGTCGGCAGCTCCTGGACGGGTCGTCTCCTCTCTGATCGCAGTGCGTTTCTGGCAGAGACATCTTCGTAAGGAAGAAGACAACGACGCTGCGAAGGAGAAGCAAAAAGATTCTCCTTTTTTTTTTTTTCTATTTTCTTTTTCCTCCAAAAATTGCAATATTTCACAACTAAAAATCCCGTATAATTATTGAGAATTGAACGCTAATAATAAAAATAAATAAATGTAAAACTACATAGCACCAAAATTTATAAGAAAATTCTAAACGAGAAAAAATTACGGATATAGGAGAAATTCACTATTATGAAATTAATGTACAATTGAGTTTTATGACTCAATCATCAATATATAGAAAAAACATAAAACTTTAATATTGATATATGGGTCCGATCCGGTGAAACTATAATTCAAGTTACACTAAACTCTAACACTCATCAAGATTCCAAGATAAAAATCCTCTAATGATTATTTAAAATTGTTAAAATTTTATGTTATTAACACTTGTCTAAGGATTTTTTTCCTCTAGTCATGGCTTGGCCGAAACTTTGTCTTCTACACCACGTATCACGACGCCAAGCGCTTCAAGCTCACTAAGTGCACCACATACAAACAGTCAATCTTCTATCGCCTTAAAGCAATCATCGAATTAGTTGATGACCAAGGATTATTTACCGTATTTATCGAGTCATCAAATAATCAAGGTAGGGATATTAGTGAACTTTTAAAATTTAGAAGAATTAAGAGATTACAATAATCATGAACATTTGTATTGTAATAACCCCAATTTAAAATCTCCAATTTGTTTTTCTCAATTTGAAACCCTAAATTTTTTCCCAAATCGATTTGCAAATTAGGTTAAATTGAATCGTTATAAAATTCTAATTTTATTGATCCAAAATTATTGAAAATAGTAAAAATTATTTATTAAGGTGAAGCCTTGAATATTAAACAAACATTAAATAAAAACTAATATTAAACAAACATTAAATAAAAACTTCATTCATAAATTTTAAAAATAATAACATAGTTGATAAAAATCCAACAGTTGATGAAATAAATTATTACAACTGAAATCAAACCAAGGTTAAATGTCATTCAATATAAAATATCTCTTTAAAATATAAAATCATAACTTTAATTTGTTACTCAACAACCACATCTTCCTCTGTATACTTGCTTGCCTCTGAGGATTCCTGATCAGCGTCATTTCATCTTCTGATAAAAATTCACCTGCATCACAAAACCAATGCGACAGAGAAACTTAGTAAGTAAAAACACGTGCATGTGACTTTCATCTCATACATTACTCAATTTCATGCTTTAAAAGTTACACACTATATGAGACTCATTTCCCGATCCTTACTATGCGTTCAGGCTTTCAGAAAACTAGCGGTTTCTTACCCTCATAAAGTTTCATCACCCATCTTAATAACCATGCGTTCAGACTCTCATTATCCATTTAATGCGTTCCGTCAATTCCATTCGTTTTCATGCTTTTCATACAGTCATACATCATGACCTATCATTTTTATCTTTCTACGTTCCTATGTCAATGCCTATACATGCGTGTCCAAATAATATAATAATTAATAAAATAAAATGCTTTGAAGAAAATAATTTAATATATGTTTCATGATTTGGGCCTACGGCCAAAATATTGAAAATAATTTAGTGTTTTACTTACTTGGATTTCGAGATACAGAGAGAACAGGATCTTAGGTATTTTTCTCCAAACGTTGAATTAATCTTCTTTGCCAATAAAGTCGAGTCGTTGAATTTTTGGATCGATTGAACATCCTTTAATGATCTCAAAAATTCAGGTTTGGGCAATTCGGGCTGGTTCAGGTCCGATTACTGTTTTGGTCCGGTTCTTCAATTGTGTTGGATTGGGTTCGATTTTGACATGCCTCGGGATGCATGCTAAAAGAAACTTAATAGAATCCCTAGCGTTATCTAATTTCTCTACTTATTACGTGTTCTATCTTTTTGTAGCAATATTTTTTAGGAAGCATTGCACTTGGAGCGCAAGGGGAAAATCACCAAGTGGCCCATGGGAATTGTCTTCCCGGCCCTCTAAATGTGTAATTTTATTTTCAAACTTATTTGACATACATTCACCTTTATTGCATGGATTATATATTTGCATCATGCATTAGATTGTGTGGTTAGGGTTAGATGTATGTTGGTGGATTATGGGTGGAAGAATTTCAACTCAAATATTCAAGGAAAAAGCCTACAACAAATGGAGCCCAAAGAAGGACTTGGCCCAAGGAAGAGCCCACATTAAAAGGTAAGAAAATGAAGGTACAAATGTGAGTGGTCACTTGGATTGATGACTTGACGGATATCTCCACCATTGGAGAAAATTGGCGCGGGCTCAATCTTGGACGTCGGATCTGCGGGCGCTGGAGCGCACATCAACGCGGGCTGCAGCGCCAGCTGGGCACGGGCAGCAACCAGGCCACATCCGGGCATGCGCGCGCAGCAGCATCAGGGCCGTCGATGGGTGCGCGCGCCAGATTACCTCAGCCGTTGATCCGCGCACACAGCATGCTTCAACCTTAGCCATTGATCATTTTCTTGATCCAATGGTCCTCATTCACTCTTGTCAAACCCTAATCCACCCTAGGACTATAAATTCATAGCATTGGTGCATGTTCAAGAACTTTTTGCCAAATTTATAAAACTCCTATTTCTCTCCAAGCTTGTTGCTTTGGTTTTTCTTGGTTCTTTGAATCAAGTGGAGAAACCCTCCATTGTTAACCTAGCCTTCGGGTTGCTAGGTTAACTCTTAGCTATTCCCTCGCCTTCTCCATCAGGATAAGGAGTAGAGGATGAAAACCTAGACCCTAGGTGGTCGTTTTTCCTCCTGGAAAATCGTTTATCCTAAGAGCGTAAAACGTAAGATAGCTTTTTTGATCCGTCGAAGGTATTTCCATCTTTATCATTTCCGTTACATTTCACACACTTCACTCGTTTAAATTTCGGCCATCACTCATCACACACCTCACTTTTATTTTATTGCATTTTGTTTCTCTTTTCTCCTAAGAATTCTCCACTGTTTGCACACACATTTCACCCTCTTCATCTACTTGTCATTCTTGCATTTTCTTTTTTATTTCTTTAATGTTCGGCCAACACAAGCACACACCATCACCTTCACTTATTTGCATTTTCTTCTCCATTTTCTCTCCTTATTTTTTGGTTTAGTGCATCACTTGTCACCCGAGCACTTCTTGAATATTTGTGGGTATCACACGGCCCCTTTTCTAAGGGATTTCGTGCCAAGTGGTATCAGAGCCAAAAGGCTTCCCACGATGCGTTTTAGTTGTCATGACGATAGTCAAAAATTGGCACAAAATCGGGATAGCGGCTCCTTTAATTTTTAGCAATTTTCATTCCTATATTTGTGCTAACTTATGCAATATTTTTCTTGATATTTGCTGCCATTATTATTGTCATTTAAATGCTTAATATATTGTGGAAATTATGGTATAAACTTAAGGAAAAATCGGCCAAGGTATAGTTTCCTTTTTCCCTCGGAATTTTACTACTTATTCTTCTCGGTTTTTCTCCTCCTTTGTTCATAGGTTTTTGTTAATTTTTAGCCTCAGTTTCTATAGCTTATTTGTGATGATTTGAACCATGATTTTTCTCTGGAATATGCCAACAACATAATATAAAATCTGGTCATATTATTACTTGCAAAAATTGGCATAAATCTCTACTTATAAAATCGGATTATTGCATGAACATCTTCTCGGTTGTCTTGTGATTTAGCTCGGTTATTTGCATCTACTTTGCTTCAGTTTTTCTATGCTACTTTGCTATGTTTGATGCCATGATCTTCATCTAAAATACATGTCAAAACTAATATAAAATCTGCTCTTTTTGGTCCATAATAAAATCGGCCTTAATGACATATTCTAAATTGGCATATTTGTGTTTTTCCTTTCTTGGTTTGTAGGCTATGTTAGTTTCATTTTTTGACTTGATTTGGATTCGGTTTTTTTAGTATTTAATGTTATGTTTTATTCCATATTTGCATCTAAAAATATTACCAAAAAAATTCTGAAATTTATGATGCATGAAATCGGCCTAAGATTAATGCTTGAAAATCGGATTATCCATGTTGATTGCTCATTTCGGTTTTTCCTATTTTAGTGCCTCGGATTTTATGTTATTTTGCTACTTAATTGCACTTAAGTTTGTCTTGTTTATCTTCTATTAAGTGTTAGTAATTGATTGCTTAAAATTAAATACAAAATTTGTGACAACGTTGGACTAAAATTGATAATATTAGATATTAAGTCACATGAAAATTCTGCTATATAACTTGAAAATTTCAGCATGTTAACTTGATCAAACTTGGGATTTAAAATTATTTCCTTGCTGTTTTTGATGTTATTTAGTTGGAATTAATATTATCTCTAGTGAATTTAGCGTAAAATTGGTTACTTGATCGAATTTGGTTTAAATTGTGGTAATTGCGCATTATTGAAAATTTCGTCTCTAAAATTAGTTTGCTAAGCGTTATTGAGGATTTTAAGTTATTTTATTTGGTTTCAAAATTTTAAATGTTAATGTGAGCATGATCCTTATTTTATTATTGTCTTAGTTAGGAATGTTCCATAGTGCCTAAAATTATTCTAAGACACTAAAAAGATAATCACCTCACTAACTTTAGATGAAACAACTTAGGCAAGAACTTGAACTCGAATTAAAATATTTAGTATGACTAATAGAAGTGGATTCCCACGTGACACCACACACCAAGAATCGAATCGGGCTAGGGATACTCCCCTTCCCGAACCCACACATAATGAGGGTGAAACTAGCATGCAAGGTGGCATGCAAGGTCAAATCAATGCCTTAACGGGCTTAGTAAACTGTGACGACCCCAAACTCGAGCCCGAGCCGTCACGAGACTAGACATATCATTCACTGGGACTTTACGTTTTTTTTTTTTTGACGTAATATTTTTTTTTCGACTTTTTAAAACTCATGAACATTTAAAGTGGAAGACTTAAAATAAAATAAAATAAATAAACATAAACTGGAAATCATACAGTGGAAGACTTACAGTGGATGACAAGGGTGGGTGACAGGAGCGGATGATATGAACAGGATGACAGGAGCGGATGATATGGAATGGATGACAGGAGCGGATGATATGGACAGGAAGACAGGAGCGGATGATATGGACAGGATGACAGGAGCGGATGATATGGACAGGATGACAGGAGCGGATGATATGGACAGGATGACAGGAACGGATGATATGGACAGGATGACAGGAGCGGATGATATGGACAGGATGACAGGAACGGATGATATGGACAGGATGACAGGAGCGGATGATATGAACAGGATGACAGGAACGGATGATATGGACAGGATGACAGGAACGGATGATATGGACAGGATGACAGGAGCGGATGATATGGACAGGAAGAAAGGAGCGGATGATATGAACAGGATGACAGGAGCGAATGATATGAACAGGATGACAGGAACGGATGATATGGACAGGAAGACAGGAGCGGATGATATGAACAGGATGACAGGAACGGATGATATGGACAGGATGACAGGAGCGGATGATATGAACAGGATGACAGGAGCGGATGATATGGACAGGATGACAGGAGCGGATGATATGGACAGGATGACAGGAGCGGATGATATGAACAGGATGACAGGAACGGATGATATGGACAGGATGACAGGAGCGGATGATATGGACAGGATGACAGGAACGGATGATATGGACAGGATGACAGGAGCGGATGATATGAACAGGATGACAGGAGCGGATGATATGAACAGGATGACAGGAACGGATGATATGGACAGGAAGACAGGAGCGGATGATATGAACAGGATGACAGGAACGGATGATATGGACAGGATGACAGGAACGGATGATATGGACAGGATGACAGGAGCGGATGATATGAACAGGATGACAGGAGCGGATGATATGAACAGGATGACAGGAACGGATGATATGGACAGGATGACAGGAGCGGATGATATGAACAGGATGACAGGAGCGGATGATATGAACAGGATGACAGGAACGGATGATATGGACAGGATGACAGGAACGGATGATATGGACAGGAAGACAGGAGCGGATGATATGGACAGGATGACAGGAACGGATGATATGGACAGGATGACAGGAACGGATGATATGGACAGGATGACAGGAACGGATGATATGGACAGGATGACAGGAACGGATGATATGGACAGGAAGACAGGAGCGGATGATATGGACAGGAAGACAGGAGCGGATGATATGGACAGGAAGACAGGAGCGGATGATATGAACAGGATGACAGGAACGGATGATATGGACAGGATGACAGGAGCGGATGATATGAACAGGATGACAGGAGCGGATGATATGAACAGGATGACAGGAACGGATGATATGGACAGGATGACAGGAGCGGATGATATGAACAGGATGACAGGAACGGATGATATGGACAGGATGACAGGAGCGGATGATATGGACAGGATGACAGGAGCGGATGATATGAACAGGATGACAGGAGCGGATGATATGGACAGGATGACAGGAGCGGATGATATGGACAGGAAGACAGGAGCGGATGATATGGACAGGATGACAGGAGCGGATGATATGGACAGGAAGACAGGAGTGGATGATATGGACAGGAAGAAAGGAGCGGATGATATGGACAGGATGACAGGAGCGGATGATATGAACAGGATGACAGGAGCGGATGATATGGACAGGATGACAGGAGCGGATGATATGGACAGGAAGACAGGAGCGGATGATATGAACAGGATGACAGGAACGGATGATATGGACAGGAAGACAGGAGCGGATGATATGAACAGGATGACAGGAACGGATGATATGGACAGGAAGACAGGAGCGGATGATATGGACAGGAAGACAGGAGCGGATGATATGGACAGGAAGACAGGAGCGGATGATATGAACAGGATGACAGGAGCGGATGATATGGACAGGAAGACAGGAGCGGATGATATGAACAGGATGACAGGAACGGATGATATGGACAGGATGACAGGAACGGATGATATGGACAGGATGACAGGAGCGGATGATATGAACAGGATGACAGGAACGGATGATATGGACAGGATGACAGGAGCGGATGATATGAACAGGATGACAGGAGCGGATGATATGAACAGGATGACAGGAACGGATGATATGGACAGGATGACAGGAACGGATGATATGGACAGGATGACAGGAACGGATGATATGGACAGGAAGACAGGAGCGGATGATATGGACAGGAAGACAGGAGCGGATGATATGAACAGGATGACAGGAACGGATGATATGGACAGGAAGACAGGAGCGGATGATATGAACAGGATGACAGGAACGGATGATATGGACAGGAAGACAGGAGCGGATGATATGAACAGGATGACAGGAGCGGATGATATGGACAGGATGACAGGAACGGATGATATGGACAGGATGACAGGAGCGGATGATATGAACAGGATGACAGGAACGGATGATATGGACAGGATGACAGGAGCGGATGATATGGACAGGATGACAGGAACGGATGATATGGACAGGATGACAGGAACGGATGATATGGACAGGATGACAGGAACGGATGATATGGACAGCAACCCACCCCCGCAAGCTCGTGCCACCAACAACCTATTCCACGGCCTAAGGCACAAAGTCCTCATCCACGGGATCCGTACCTACAACAGGGAGTTCAGCTATGAGCTTAGTGCTCAGTAAAAACATACAATGAAAAGTGATGCACGTGCTATGCATGAATATTTTCAAATACATGAACATTACATTACATTTCACTGGACAGGAAGGTATAAATGGGAAGAAGAGCTGGCGCAACAGGAGTACATGCCACAACAGGACATAACAGGAGTACATGACAGGATGTCAGTCCTCATCCACACTTAACCATACATTTCATTACAGGTTTTATCTTACTTAACTTCAAACCGTGTGCAGAAAACATTTTCATGACTTTCAGAAAAAACGTGTATGCATGAACATTCATAGACAGGCGACAGAATAATAAGCAGAATATAAAACAGAACACACTTAACCTAAAACATAACCAATGGTTTAACTACCCAACAGAAATCCCGACAACATAAAAACCTAGTACCTCCTTATTGTAAGGCCTTAAGGGCCAAACCTATAAGTATGAACTAGCGCCCGTAGAGTTTGCAAGCCTCGGGCATACGTCCTCGGCGATCCACAAACCTAAATTACGTGTCATTGAACCGTTACCCGCATTACGTACGTGCCATTTAACGAACTAAGCAAAACGTAATTCAAACTCCATTCGAATTGCTTAAAATCAATTTAACTACTCTTTTAAACATTTTATCAAACATTTCATGGGCACAACTTCAATCTCAATTTCCTCTCTAATTCGACATCCGTTTTTGACGATTTAACAGGCATCGGAAAGCTTATCACGCCAAGATTAATGCGAAATCATTAATTCATGGAAACGAAAATAGAAACCGGCCAAAATAGCAATATTCATGGGTGCCCTAGAAAATGCCAATTTCCGATTGAGTTTTCCAGTTTTTCATTGAACAAGTTTAGTTTCTCCTTAATTTATCTATTCAAACTCTTAAATAAAATCCTAATATGATTTCGTATAAAATTGACGGGTTTTCTCACAAAACCCTAACCCTAAACTTCAACGAAACTAACGAATAACTACCCTAAACTTGATAACTAGGGTAGAGGATTACCTTACACGAAGAGACGGAGAAAAATCGGAGGAGATGGAGGGCTGAAACGTCGGCGTGGAGAGGAGGAGGAGGGTTCGTTGCTGGAAGAGAGAAAGAAACAGAGAGGGAGAGGAATGAGGGGAAAAAGAGAAGAAGAAAGAAAATAAAAGGGGGAGGGAGGGGGGGGGGGGGGGAATCACGTGGGAGGGGAGGGAAGAGGAAAAGAAAAAGAAGAAAAAAAAAAGAAAAAGGGAGGGGGGGTGATCTGGCGCAGAGAGAGAGAGAGAGAGAGAGAGAGAGAGAGAGAGAGAGAGAGAGAGAGAGAGAGAGAGAGAGCGAGAGAACGCACGGGTTACGATTTGGAATTCCGTTTAAATTCTCGACCTTCCATTCTTCCACAAAATATCCTAATTAAATTCTAGGGTTCTAACGAAACTTCTCGCTCGCGAAACGGCCTTAAATTTACTTATTTACGAATTTAACCTTAATAGGTGGAATACCGAAATTCCTGGCGTTTGACTTTTCCACATCGTTTCATTTTTCTTAAACCCTTAATATTTTCAGCGTCCAAATCCTAACAAAATATTTATTACCTTTCTAGCGAATTTCTTCAATTCAATTAAAATTAGGGACAATTACGTCACCAAAATACCGGGTGTTACATAAACACCCTTGCCCAACACGTCAAAGAGCTTATGACCAATCCTCCCAGTAGAAAATCCCAAGAACGAAATCCTTCACGAGAGACATCTTCTAGGGTTATTCCCGAACGTCCTAGACGTAGAAATCCAACTCCCCAACCCTTAGAGGAAGAAGAATGGGCTGAGCCCCAAAGAAGGAGATCCCGTCGTTTTGAATCAAAGGATGAGGATTGGGCGGGAGACGATGAAGAGTATCGCCCAAATTGTCGTAGGGACAACGACGACCTCCTTAATATCAAGATTACCATTCCACCTTTCGATGGAACGTGTGACGGGCACACATATTTAGATTGGTTGACAAGGTCGAGAGAGTTTTTGAATGTCATGATTATTCCGATAGAGTGAAGATACAACTCGTCTCCCTTGAACTTTCGGGCCACGCTGCCTTATGGTGGTCCAATCTCAAAGTCCAAAGAATGAGAACCTTAGTTTATCCCGTTACAACTTGAAATTCCATGAAAGACCTAATGCACCATAGGTTCGTCCCCCGACATTATAAACATGAACTCTTCCATCAACTCCATAATCTAAAACAAAATAGCTTCTCGGTAGATATACCTTACCGAATTCGAGACACTTAATATGCGATGCGCGATTGATAAACCCGAAGAACAACTCATCGCTAGATTTATAAGAGCCTTAAATCGAGACATAGGCAATCTTGTCGAAATGCAACAATTGGAGACCATGGAATTGGTCATTCAATTAGCCCTCACGGTGGAGAGGCAACTAAAGAGGAAGCGCAAGACCGATTTGCCTAACAAGTTTCCACCAAGAAATTCCAATTCCGACAAATTTACCTCAAGACATGAAGACAAAAGGCCATTTAACCGTAATTGGCCTCCAAAAGGACCCAACACCACTCATAATCCCTCAGCCTCGAACAAAAATCAAGAAAACCAACCTAAAGGACCAAGAGCACATGATGTCCAATGCTTCAAATGTTTGGGAAAAGGACATTATGCTAACGAATGCACTAACCACCGTGTGATGGTCATCAAGGAATCCACGGGTGAATAGGAGAGTGAAGATGACGAAGGCCGGTATAACAAGATACAAGAGGAAGTAATAATCGAAGAAAGTGAAGAAGAAGCCGATGAATGCAAGCCTCAAGATGGACCTCTATTATTGGTCATAAGGCGAGCATTAATATCGAAAAATATGGACAAGGGCTGTCAACCAGAAAATCTTTTCCATAGTCATTGTGCGGTCAATGACAAAGTTTGTTCATTAATAATTGATGGAGGAAGTTGCATAAATGTGGCCTCCTTGGTCGAAAAATTAGGATTAGTAGTCACTAATCATCCTACACCTTACAAGTTAAATTGGTTGGACGACAAAAATGAGCGTGAAATTACCAAACAAGTAACCGTTGATTTCATTATAGGAAAATACAAGGACTCGGTTATTTGCGACGTTGTCCAAATGAGTGCCAGCCACATCCTTTTGGGTAGACCATGGCATTTTGACCGTAGAGTCAATTACGACGGATTCCTCAACCGTTACACATTTAATTTTGGAGGAAGAAAAATTAAATTGCTACCAATGACGCTCGAACAAGTGGCTCGTGACGAGGCCACCCGCCAAGAAGGAAAAATCAAGGAAAGTCTTTTATTATCGCGGGTTGATTGAAGAGCAAGAGCCCACTCATATCAATTGGCATGACAACCCCTTGTACGAAGAAGAGGTGTCATATCTCTTGAAAAATGTTTCAATTTTGCATCATGAGGAAAGGAAAATAAGTGAAGAAAGCATTTTTTGGCACAGGAAATATGGTTGTAGCTCCATTCCCTTCCATTCCAAATCTTGAGAAAATTCCTTCCTTTATCAAGGGACACCTAAATCCCTTATTTGACGAAGAGACGTCTTGCCAATGGGAGAATAGATTTACATGGCCTCATAAGAAAACGGAATTAAGTGACGAATTTATTTTTGGATTAAATAATATGATCATCACTCCTTTTCTTTCCTTTCCAAAACTTGAGGGAATTTTCCGACCAGTCCCATCAATTAGGAAGAGGTTAATTTATGGTCTAAAACCTAACTATTGCCTTCCTACAACCTTTCTTGGAGCTACACAAACATGTAGGAATTTTATTCCCTTTGTAGACCACAAATGCTTTATCTTTCAATTTGATGAAACCCCATTCCCCACCTTGTGACTACCACAAATTCTACCATAGAACTAGAATTAAGGTTCAATTGATAAGAAAATTTACTTTTGAGGTCTTAAGAGTGAATGAATTATTTCTTTGGTCGAAGGATTATAGCATTTCCACCTTACTACTTGCCAAATTCGACTACTTTGGAAATTTTCATCCCATCATTGAGCAAACGCCCTCCAAAGTAGCTACCGGATTCAACTTTTCCACCATTGCCAAAGAAAATTTTAGTAAGACCATCCAACTTCCTTGCCATTTAGAGTATCGTTTGGTGAAAGATTTTCAAACAAAGGAACATATCTTCATTGCCTTCCAATTCAATCCTATCAAGAATATCGATCAAGTGAGTAGACGAGAAATTGTTGGAATCATCATTGGGAAGAAATCAACCAATGAATTTGAGGTCAAATCCTCAAATCACCCGGAGGGGATGACATGCCTCGGGATGCATGCTAAAAGAAACTTAGTAGAATCCCTAGCATTATCTAATTTCTCTACTTATTACGTGTTCTCTCTTTTTGTAGAAATAATTTTTAGGAAGGATTGCACTGGGAGCACAAAGGAAAAATCACCAAGTGGCCCATGGGAATTTGTCTTCCCGGCCCTCTAAATGTGTAATTTTATTTTCAAACTTATTTGGCACACATTCGTCTTTATTGTATGGATTATATATTTGCATCATGCATTAGATTGTGTGGTTAGTGTTAGATGTATGTTGGTGGATTATGGGTGGAAGAATTTCAACTTAAATATTCAAGGAAAAAGCCTACAATAAATGGAGCCCAAAGAAGGACTTGGCCCAAGGAAGAGCTCACATTAAAAGATAAGAAAATGAAGGTACAAATGTGAGTGGTCACTTGGATTGATGACTTGGTGGAAATCTCCACCATTGGAGAAAATTTGCGCGGGCTCAATTTTGGACGTCGGATCTGCGCGCGCTGGAGCACGCATCAGCGCGGGCAGCAGCTCCAGCTGGGCGCGGGCAGCAACAAGGCCACATCCGGGCATGCGCGCGCAGCAGCATTAGGGCCATCGACGGGTGCGCGCCAGATTACCTCAGCCGTTGATCCGCGCGCACAGCATGCTTCAACCTTAGCCATTGATCATTTTCTTGATCCAATGGTCCTCATTCACTCTTGTCAAACCCTAATCCACCCTAGGACTCTATAAATTCATAGCATTGGTGCATGTTCAAGAACTTTTTGCCAAATTTATAAAACTCCTATTTCTCTCCAAGCTTGTTGCTTTGGTTTTCCTTGGTTCTTTGAATCAAGTGGAGAAGCCTTCCATTGTTAACCTAGCCTTCGGGTTGCTAGGTTAACTCTTAGCTATTCCCTCGCCTTCTCCATCAGGATTAGGAGTAGAGGATGAAAACCTAGGCCCTAGGTGGTCGTTTATCCTCCAGAAAAATCGTTTATCCAAGAGCATAAAATGTAAGATAGCTCTTTGGATCCGTCGAAGGTATTTCCATCTGTATCATTTCCTTTACATTTCACACACTTCACTCCTTTAAATTTCGGCCATCACTCATCACACACCTCACTTTTATTTTATTGCATTTTGTTTCTCTTTTCTCCTAAGAATTCTCCACGGTTTGCACACACATTTCACCCTCTTCATCTACTTGTCATTCTTGCATTTTCTTCCATTTTATTTCTTTAATGTTCGGCCAACACAAGCACACACACCATCACCTTCACTTATTTGCATTTTCTTCCACATTTTCTCTTCTTATTTTGTCGGTTTAGTGTGTAACGACCACAGCCCCGGCCCGAGCCCGCAGCCCTCAGGCCCAGACCCAGGACCCAGCGGGGCCCAGAAGCCGTACTCACGACCTTCCCACCCCCTGCAGTGGGTTTTTGCCTCCCCCCCCCACTCGAACCTGGGACCTCAGGGACAAGTACCCAAGGCTACAAGTGAGGAGTACCACTGAGCTAGCTGGCTCAATGGTACTCCTCACTTGTAGCCTTGGGTACTTGTCCCTGAGGTCCCAGGTTCGAGTGAGGGGGGAAGCAAAAACCCACTGCAGGGGGTGGGAAGGTCGTGAGTACGGCTTCTGGGCCCCGCTGGGTCCTGGTTCTGGGCCTGAGGGCTGCGGGCTCGTGCCGGGGCTGTGGTCGTTACAAAAAAGGCGCCTTTTTTGTAACGACCACAGCCCCGGCCCGAGCCCGCAGCCCTCAGGCCCAGACCCATAGCTCAGTGGTACTCCTCACTTGTAGCCTTGGGTACTTGTCTCTGAGGTCCCAGGTTCGAGTGGGGGGGAGGCATAAAACCCACTGCAGGGGGTGGGAAGGTCGTGAGTACGGCTCCTGGGCCCCGCTGGGTCCTGGGTCTGGGCCTGAGGGCTGCGGGCTCGGGCCGGGGCTGCGGTCGTTACATAGTGCATCACTTGTCACCCGAGCACTTCTTGAATATTTGTGGGTATCACACAGCCCTTTTCTAAGGGATTTCGTGCCAGATTTGGGCTGATGGTTCGGTTTGAGCTTAGGTAAATGAACCGGTTCGGTTTGGGTTTCTAAGTAAGATGGTTCTTTTAAAATAAAGAACCTTAACCTTCTTCTTCTTCATGAGTTCGCAGAGAGAGAGACAGACAGAGATAGTGAACCAGAGAGAGCGAGAGTGGTTGTCGGCCGAGGGAGCTTCTCATCGGAAGAAAGGTTTGTCCGAGAAAGGAAGGTTCATCGGAGAGGTGTTCGGCCGAGAGAGAAAAGGTTCGCCGGAAGGGTTTTTCTTCGGAGGTTCTGGGTGGAAATTTCTGGCAAGGTAAGAACTCCGATTCTCCTCCCTTCATCGAGCTACCCAATTTATAGGGTTAGCTCTTCCAATTTTTAGCATTTATTTCTCTATCAATGGTCAATTTTGCCAAATATTTTTTATCAAAATCATCAGCTAATGGGTTTGTCAATTCGTCGGCTGAATTTTGTCAAAATTTGTTACTACACACGTTTTTGATATGTTACAATCTACCTTCCTTAAAGAAATTTCATACTCAAAATTTAAAGAATCACTTGAAAAGTTCAGGATAGATCTTTCTCATTTCTTCTTCTTTTTCCCAGGTTGCCTCTTCGACGTTTTGATTCTTCCATATAACTCTTACAGCGAGATCTTCTTATTCTGTAACTTCCTTTCTTCTGATTCCAGAATTTCAATCAATCTCTCTTCGTAGGATAAGTTAGGGTTGAGAAAAAATCCTTCATATCTCATTGGTAAAACATGTGAGGGATCTAGAACATATTTCTTCAACATCAATAGGTGAAACACATTATGAACCTGCTTGAGTGACTGAGGCAAATTTAGTCTGTAAGCAACTTCACCAATTTTGGGCGTAATTGTAAATGATTAATGTATCTTGGGCTTATTTTCCTTTTTCTCAAAATCGCATGGATAGGTTACAATCTACCCCTCCTTAAAAAATTTCGTCCAGAATTTCAATCAATCTCTCTTCGTAGGATAAGTTAGGGTTGAGAAAAAATCCTTCATATCTCATTGGTAAAACATGTGAGGGATCTAGAACATATTTCTTCAACATCAATAGGTGAAACACATTATGAACCTGCTTGAGTGACTCAGGCAAATTTAGTTTGTAAGCAACTTCACCAATTTTGGGCGTAATTGTAAATGATTAATGTATCTTGGGCTTATTTTTCCCTTTTTCTCAAATCGCATGATATGTTACAATCTACCCTCCTTAAAAAAATTTCGTACTCAAAATTTAAAGAATCACTTGAAAAGTTCAGGATAGATCTTTCTCATTTCTTCTTCTTTTTCCCAGGTTGCCTCTTCGACGTTTTGATTCTTCCATATAACTCTTACACGCGAGATCTTCTTATTCTGTAACTTCATTTCTTCTGATTCCATAATTTGAATCGATCTCTCTTCGTAGGATAAGTTAGGGTTGAGAACAAATCCTTCATATCTCATTGGTAAAACATGTGAGGGATCTAGAACATATTTCTTCAACATCAATAGGTGAAACACATTTATGAACCTGCTTGAGTGACTCAGGCAATTTAGTTTGTAAGCAACTTCACCAATTCTGGGCGTAATTGTAAATGATCAATGTATCTTTGGCTTATTTTTCCCTTTTTTGCTTGAGTGACTCAGGCAAATTTAGTTTGTAAGCAACTTCACCAATTCTGGGCGTAATTGTAAATGATCAATGTATCTTTGGCTTATTTTTCCCTTTTTCCCAAATCACATGACTCCTTTCATTGGCAAGACTTTCGAGAACATTTGATCTCCTACTGCAAACTGTTAGTGATTTTCTACACCCTAACGCAAGTGTACGTGTCACTAACGAAGTAATAGAGCAAATACAAGTCGATCACACGAGGATATTTTTAATCAAAATTAAATTGCTATAAAATTTATGTAAAAATAAAAATGAGAATATGGAATTTAGATACGTGGCAAGGAATAATAAAATAAAATTACTTAAAATTAATAAAAACTGAAATTGAGATGATTTAAGAAGGTAAATATGGTAAAAACCTTTGTTAGAGTTGATTTCCTCATTACATGCATTTAGTACTGATGCTACAACATTCGTCATAGAATAGCAAGAACCAATAATTTTTCTAGGGTTCTGTCGAATTGCCTAGTTAAACTTGTTTTAGAATTTTCTTTTCAGCTTTGAAAAGATAAAAACTTAATTTGAATTTTTATGTAAACCTCTTATTAACGCCAAATAAATTAATGTTATCTACTTTGCAACAATTTTAATTTATTTAATTACTCATGTATCTTAAATTCCTATTTATCTATCGATACAATAAGACATGTGAAATCAAATTTGCCTATCGATACAATTCGAATTATGCAATCAAAATCATGAGAAATCGTTCGATGAAAAATACGTAACATTCATAGATCAGAATAAAAATATATAATGAGTACTTTCTCACCTAACCAAAGAAGAGAAACTAGCCTAAAATCATAATAAAATAGCAAAACTAATAAAAATATTCAACAAGAGAAAGGTATGAAAAGTAGAAGAAGGAAGCTCAGTTGTCTTCTCTGCCGCCGTCGGCGTCTAGTTCTCCTTGCTTTTTCAGAATTCCCCCCTCTAGTTCTCTTTTGCCTGCCAAGTGTATCACCCTTCTCTCTCTCCAGATCTGTTTGTTTTTAGGCCTCCCCTTAATTTATGTCACATGTATTTTTAATAAAGATATTCTCCTTTATTGTTTTTCTCTCCCTTTCCTTGTTCTACGTGCTTCCTTCTTTAATTTCAATAGCAAAATCCTTTTTTTGTCGTGATCTTCCAGCATAATAAAAATCACATCCTCTTCTTGTTTCTCCTTGATTCTCCTTGCTTCTCCACTGTCAAAATTTCTTTTTTATTTTCCTTTTCTTTTTCATCAACCTCCCAAAAATCTTCTCTTTCCTTTATTCTAGAAAATTATCCAGCCAAATCCTTTTAAATTGCTTCTCTATTAAAACATCGATCTTCCTTTTTGTATTTTTCCACTAATAAATCTACATTCAAATAAGAAAATATAAAATTTGAATTAGTGATAAAAATCTGCTATTTTTCGAGAATATGCATGAATTACGTTAAATTCACCAAATCTCTTGATGTTGCATCATCCTGCAACAATTATAGTAAATTTCACAAATTTATTTTTACATTCACTCAAATCATATAAGTTTTATCAATTAAAAATAGTATAAAATAACTATAATTTAAGAGTTATCACAAACTCCAACTTCCTTCTTTTTCGATCAACAAAGTTTTTCTGATCTACTCTGGGCCGTAAGAATTCGTTTCAGGATTAATGCAATGATTTCAGCAGTCTGCCTCAAAATATCCGGCCCAATAAGTATTCCTTCACCTACTTCATCCCAGTGTACTGGAGATCTGCATTTTCTGCTATATAAAGCTTCATAAGGTGTCATCTCAATCGAATCTTGATAACTGTTGTTGTAGGCGGACTCCACTAACGGTAGATTTTTACTTCAATTTCCTTGGAAATTAATCGCACATGTCCACAACATATCTTCCAGGGTTGAATTGTTCTTTCCGATTGCCCATCTGTCTGAGGGTGGAAAGCTGTACTGAAGTTCAACTGTGTACCCATAGCTTTCTGCATACTTTTCCAAAATTTAGAAGTAAAACGAGGATCTTGATCAGATACGATAGAAACATGTGTTCCATGAAGTCTGATAATTTCTTGTACATAAAGCTGAATATATTGATCCATAGTATATGTAGGCCTAACAAGAAGAAAATGCACTGATTTGGTCAATCGATCAACTATAACCCAAATAAAGTCGTGACCCTTAACTGATTTGGGAAGTCCAACTACAAAATCCACATTGATATTCTCCCACTTTCACTGAGGCACCATGAGTGGTTGCAACGTACCAGCGGGTCTTTGATGCTCCGTTTTGACTTGTTGACAAGTGAGACATTTCTCGACAAATTTTGTTATATTCAGTTTTAACTTTTCGAAATATAACCAAGTGCCAAAACACTTGAAGATGTTTTTCTACTTAATGCGTCAGCCACCACATTTGCTTTTCCAGGGTGATATATAATTAAGCAATCATAATCCTTTACTAATTCCAACCATTTGCGCTGTCTCATATTCAAGTCTTTTTGCATTAGAAAATATTTCAAGCTCTTATTATCGGTGTAAATCTCACATCTTTCTCCATATAGGTAGTGTCTCCAAATATAACTGCTGCAAGTTCCAAATCATGAGTTAGGTAATTCTTCTCGTGATCTTTTAACTGTATGGAGGTATAGGCTACAACTTTTCCTTCTTGCATAAGTACACATCCGAGTCCATACTTTGAGGCATCACTATAAACTACAAATTTTCCTGTTTCAGATGGTATAGTGAGTATTGGTGCTGAAATCAATCTTTCCTTCAATTTTTGAAAGTTTTGTTCGCATTTCCCAATCCATAAATACTTCGTACCCTTCCTGGTGAGTCTGGTGAACGGTGTGGCTAGTTTCGAGAATCCTTCTACAAATCTTTTGTAATAGCAAGCAAGACCAAGGAAGCTTCGTACTTCTGCTACATTTTTGGGTTGCAGCCATTTACTAACTGATTCAATCTTTCTTAGGTCTACCAATACACCCTCCTTTGAAATTACGTAACTGAGAAAATTTATTTCTTTCATCCAGAATTCGCATTTTGAAAACTTTGCATACAACTTTTCGTGCCTCAGGTCGATAAAACAATTTGTAAGTGTCATTCATGCTCTTCTTTACTCTTTGAATATATGAGAATATCGTCGATAAAAACAATCACGAATTCATCCAAGAATTTCTTGAATACTCAATTCATTAAATCCATAAAAACAGCCAGAGCATTACTCAATCCAAATGGCATAACTCGAAATTCATAGTGGTCATATCTTATCTGAAATGTCATCTTGGGTACATCATCATCTTTGATTCTTAACTGGTGGTAGTCAGATCTAAGATCTATTTTTGAGAAAACTCCAGTACTTTTTAATTGATCAAACAAGTCGTCGATTCTTAGGAGCGGGGACTTGTTCTTGATAGTGACTTTATTTAATTCCCGATAATCAATGCACATCCTAATAGATCCATCCTTCTTCTTCACTAATAATACGGGTGCTCCCTAGGGCGAAAAGCTTAGTCGAATAAATCCCTTTTCTAGCAACTCGTCTAGTTGGACCTTCAATTTCTTTAATTCGGTTGGCCTCACTCTGTATAGGGCTTTAGAGATTAGTGACGTTCCAGGTAGAATATCAATGTTGAACTCTATATCTCTAGCTTGTGGTGTTTTATCTAGGGTCGTTGCTTTCTCACTTTAAGTGCACACAACGTTTGCTAAGAATCCAAAACATCCAACATTTAATAGCTTTTTGTGTCCACAAAGATGATATTGTTAGCTTAAATGCGATTAAGCACTATATTTTTGATGATTATATTTTTAATCTGGATGATTATGATTAATATAAATGATTATGAATTATATGATCTGAATAATTGAAGTATTATGTCTATTGCATTTACTTGGAAATGCCCTTTGAAAAGGGACATTAAGTGTTTCTGACGATTTTGTGGTTAAGTGTTTTTAGTCTGAAATTAATATTCCACACTCAAGCTGTTAGCAATAGTCCACAGTTAAGGCGAAATCGTTTGTCCACGAAATACTATCAGAGAAAGAAATCAAACGTCCTCGTCCACGCGAGAGTTAAAATGTCACGTGAAAATCAGGTGGTTTTAAGTCAGACTCAATCGTCCACGGTCAAAGGAAGACGCTGTTGTCCACAATCAAAGACAAACGTTGTTGTCCACGACAACTAAAGACACAGTCGTCCACAACAACTAAAGACGCAGTCGTCCACGCTCAAAAGACAGACGCTCGTTCACATTTAAAAGAAAAGCGTCTTTCGTCCAAAGTCTTAGTGCCAGAAATTTAAAATACCGCAAAGCAACAGTGACACTCGTCCAGAGCTTTAACTCCAGATCATTTATGGCGAAGAACGAAAGCGACTTCAGAACGCAACGGCTAGCTATCTATGTACGGATGTTTCTCCAACGGATATATTTCCATATTCAGATGAAAAGCCCTAAAGAACTGCAGCCAATTACAGAAAGAGTATAAAAGGGAAAAAGTAGCTCGGGAGAAAAAAACTTTTGCGAAAATTATCTTCGAACTCTTACGAGCAGATAACTTTGAATACTCTCTGTATTTTATTCTACATCTCTCTATTTTTCCTGAACTTGAGATTCATCATTTTGAGAGACTGTAGAGTGTGCTGAAAATTACATTCTTACAGTTTTGTAAAAGGCAGTGGATTGTCGCTCGTGAAGAGTAATCCGGTTTTTGTAAAAGGCAGTAGATCAACACCCGTGAAGTGCGATCTGTTTTTCTCTGAGGAGAAGGAAAGAATCTTCAAGGGAAAACCTTGAAGCATAGACGTAGGCAGGTTTTGGCCGAACCACGTAAAAACTCTGGTGTTGTTTTTCTCTCTCTCTTTAATTTTATTGCTTGATTGTTTGCTGTTAATTAGAAGTTAAATACAATAGAGATATTGATTAGATTAAGAAATTAAGAATTTAAAAAGTCTAATTCACCCCCCTCTTAGACAATAACGGTCCTACAGATATAACTAGAATTCTCAAACTCTTCTTATCGCCATAAAATAAGAATGGTTCTTCTCCCGACAGTTGAAATTTTACGATCTTTTTGTGACAATCAATAGTTGCATGGTGTCTAGTTAGCTAATCCATGTCGAGAATTACGTTGTAATCTTGCATTGTCAAAATGGTCAAGTCTGCTTCCAATCTTCTATCTCCAATATGAGCATTGCACCCTCGGATAATAGAGTCAGCAAACATTATAGTACCCGACGGTGTAGCTACTCTCAATTTATGCTCTAAAGGTTCTATCATCTTATTTAATATCTTTGAATGCATAAGGGATATAAAAGAATGGGTTACACCAGAATCAATTAATATA
This sequence comes from Begonia masoniana, assembly GCA_022432975.1. Classification (NCBI taxonomy): domain Eukaryota; kingdom Viridiplantae; phylum Streptophyta; class Magnoliopsida; order Cucurbitales; family Begoniaceae; genus Begonia; species Begonia masoniana. The sequence continues at coordinate 15,657,933 of CM039516.1, forward strand.
AAGAAATGTACTTCATAAATTAGAAGCACACATATTATTACAGCTGCATTTCTTTCAACTTCCTCCTTTGTCATGGCATAAACTTGAGTAACTGCTTTTGGTTGATCTTGGCCATTTTTAGGGCAATCTTTGATGAAATGACCAGCTTGTCCACACTTGAAACAAGTCATTACTTTATCTCGACATTCTCTAGTATGTGTTTTCTTGCAAGTGGGACACGTAGGTATGATAGGCATAGTTGTTTGGCTCACTGGCTCTCTTTTAATAAATTTGGACACTCCACTGGGAGTGTCAGCAATCATTGGCGCTTTGATCTAGCCAATTGAAATTGTGGTGATAGCATTTTATTCTTTGTCGATTGTGTTGCATGGCTGAATCTTCTCTGATATTCTTGAGCTTTGGAGATCTTTTGTTCCTCAATCTCCGTTTTAAGGGCTTTTTCAACTACTACAGCAAATGGGTGTCCCACGAAGTGTGAAGGTTGACATATTTAAATATCTCCGCCCTTAATCCTCAACAAAACGTTTTACTTTCAAAGCCTCATTGCTGACCATGTGCGGGGCAAAGCGAAAGAGTTGATCAAACTTGTGTACATATTCAGTTACATTTACAGTTTGCTTCAGAGACATGAATTCTTCCATCTTTCCATCTTTCATAGCATCAGCAAAGTATTTCTCGTTAAAAAGTTCCTTAAATTGCTGCTAAATAATAGTGGTATCTGGATGCATTATCTTCACCGAATTCCACCAATATCGTGCATCCCTTCTTAACATTGTGGACGCACATAACTTCTCGGTCTCCACAATTTTGGGATGCTCAAATATTTCTTCAACTATTTTGATCAAATCCTTAGCAGCTCCCATGTCAATCAAGTTACCATCAAAGGTTGGAGGATCCAATCTTCAAAACCTCTCGAGATCAATGTCTATGCGTCGTGGTCTATTCATATTTTGGGCCAGTGCGCTCGCTACCTGTGCGCTCACTACCTGTGCACTTGCTGCCTGTGTGTTAGCTGTCTGGGCAGTGGCAGTGGCCGCTTGGGCTGTGGCAGTTGCTGTATGCATTAATTGTTCAATTTGTCTTACTTGCCTTTCAATCATATCCATCATTCGATCAAAAATAGTATCGCGTTCGGTACTATTTCTTCTATGGTTGGCCATAAGTCTATATCATGGGGATTTATTTATTCTTCTTTAAAAGTTATTCTATTTTGGTAAAAATTGATAATGAAAGTACTAAAATTTAAATCACTAAATTCATAGAAATAAATTTCTATCAAAATAGAATAGATGATTAAATATAATAAAATAAAATACTTATTTGCTGATCGACAATCATTCAGATGTATGATGAGCATATAGAGTAGTCTACAGAACTGTTTAAAAATGTAGTGCTATGATACCATGTGATGACCCATATGTGCACGACTGGTCCGTATACTGGATCTGGACCCGGATGGATGTGCGTCTGTGCGGGAAAAAGGCTGGTGAAAGGGGTAGGTATTAATGTGGGGGTCGTCACAATCCCACATCGGTTGGGAAAGTATATGGAAATGAAACATATGTAAAGAGACCCTCCCAAAATAGTAAGACGCGTTTTATAGTACAATTAGCAACGGATCCCATAAGAACTCCGAAGTTAAAAGTACTTCAGCGAGAGTAGTACCAGGTTGAGTGATCGACTGGGAAGTCATTGCCAAACAAAGCCGTGAGAGAAGGATATTGGGTTGCGGCCCAATCCCCAGAGCAGACAATATCTTGCTGGAAAAAGAGGTCGTTACATACCAAGTGTAACGACCCCAATTTAAAATCTCCAATTTGTTTTTCCCAATTTGAAACCTAAAATTTTTTCCCAAATCGATCTGCAAATTAGATTAAATTGGATCGTTATAAAATTCTAATTTTATTAATCCAAAATCCTTGAAAATAGTAAAAATTATTTATTAAGTGGAAGCCTTGAAATGTCTATCAATAAATATTTAGAAAATTAAATATTAAACAAACATTAAATAAAAACTAATATTAAACAAATATTAAATAAAAACTGCATTCATAAATTTTAAAAATAATAACATAGTTGATAAAAATCCAATAGTTGATGAAATAAATTATCACAACTGAAATCAAACAAAGGTTAAATGTCACTCAACATAAAATATCTCTTTAAAATGATAAAATTATAACTTGAATTCGTTACTCAACAACCACATCTTCCTCTGTATACTTGCCCGCCTCTGAAGGATTCCCGATTAGCATCATTTCATCTTCTGATAAAAATTCACTTACAATATAAAATTAATGTGTGAGAGAAACTCAGTAAGTAAAAACATGTGTATGTGATTTTAATTGCATACATTACCCAATTTCATGCTTTAAAAGTTACACACGAGATGAGACTCATTTCCCGATCCTTACTATGCATTCAGGCTTTCAAAAAATTAGCGGTTTCTTACCCTCATGAAGTTTCATCAGCTATCTCAATAACCATGCATTCAAGCTCTCATTAGTCATCTCATGCGTTCCGTCAATTCCATTCGTTTTCATACATTTCATACACTCATGCACCATGACCTATCATTTTTATCTTTATACGTTCCTATGTCAATGTCTATACATGTGTGTCCAAATAATATCATAATTAACAAAATAAAATGCTTTAAAGAAAATAATTTAATATATGTTTCATGATGTAGGGCCTACGGTCAAAATATTGAAAAAAATACTAGCGTTTTACTTACTTGGATTTTGAGATACAGAGAGAATAGAATCTTAGATATTTTTCTTCAAACGTTGGATTAATCTTCTTTGCCAATAAAGTCAAATTGTTGAATTTTCGGTTCGATTAAGCGTCCTTTAATGATCCCAAAAATTTAGCTTTGGGCCGGTTCTGGTTCGATTACTGTTCTGGTTCGGTTACTGTTTCAATCCGGTTCTTCAATTGTGTTGGGTTGGGTTTGATTTGGACTGATCGGTTCGGTTTGAGCTGAGGTAAATGAACCGGTTCAGCTTGTGTTTCTATGTAAGCTGGTTCTTTTAAAATAAAGAACTCTAGCCTTCTTCTTCTTCGTGAGTTCGCAGGGAGAGAGAGAGAGAGAGCGAGAACCAGAGAGAGACAGAGAGAGAGTGGTTTTCTGTCAAGGGAGCTTCGCGTTGGAAGAAAGGTTTGGCCGAAAAAGGAAGGTTCGCCAGAGAGGTGTTCGGCCGAGAGAGAAAGGGTTTGCCATAGGGATTTTTCGTCAGAGGTTCGGGGTGGCGATTTTTGACGAGATAAGAACTCTGATTCTCCTCCCTTCACCGAGCTACCCAATTTATAGGGTTAGCTCTTCCAATTTTTCACATTTCTTTCTTTGTCGATAGTCAATTCCGTCGAATATTTTTTATCAAAATCGTCGACTTATGGGTTTGTCAATTTGTCGGCTGAATTTTGCCAAAATTTGTTGCTACACACGTTTTTGATATGTTACATGTATAACCTCATTAGGTTATACTATTGAAAACTATTTTTTATTATTTTTTATTCGTATTTTCCATACACGGGACTTTATTATCTAAATTTTTCAATTTAAATGGATTGAAATTAGAGAGATAAAAAAAAAATCAAACATGTTTTTTTTTAGGAAAATAAGAATGTTTTTAACAAAGGTTTCTAAAATTATAATTTTTGTGAAGCTCAACTCATTAGTAATATTATATTTTTTCCCTTATTCTATTATTTAAATATATTTTTAACGTGATAAAAAATAATCAATATAATTAATATAAATAAATTAACTATTTATTATATTAATAACATCAATTTCTATTTGACACTTGAGCCACTTGCCTAAAAGAGCAAAAGAAAGCAACGGATACGGTGGTTTTAGGGCCACTTGCCTAAAAGGGCAAAAGAAAGCAACGGGATATGGTGGTTTTAAAATTAATTAGGAAAAATATAATTTGGTAGCATTCTCGTAGAAATATTCTCTTCATATAAACCTGGTAAAAGGATAATGACATTAGTCTTAATCAGGTCAACGAGCTCCCATGGCGTTTTCTCCGATCATCCTCAGAGCCATCACCAGCTCCACCAGGAAATTCCTCTCCCCTTCCCTTTCTTCCATTTCCAGATGGAATCTTCTCCCTTCCTCTTCTTCCTTCAATCCTTTCGATTTGAGCGCCACAGGCTCGCCCTCTTCTTCCTTCCATTCCGATTCCGCCGGCTCTTCTGCTCCTGCTGGGGCTGGTCTTCCGTCCTACATGCGCGGTGCTGTGTTTTGGGAGCCCAATAAGCCTCTCACTATCGAAGAATTTCACATGCCCCGTCCCAAGGCTGGAGAAGTTCTTATCAAGACCAAAGGTGTTCTCTCCCTCCCTCTCTCTCTCTCTGATTCGGCTAGTGGCTGATTTGTTTGACAATCTTAGCTAATAATTTTGATCTCCTCGTCCGTTTTCCCCATTTGTTTTCTGAAGTAGTTTGAACGGCCGGCGGAAAGTTTTGAAGCTTAAGTGAAAAGTAGTAATAGCTGGGCGATCTTTCTAATTTCGCAATCTATGATGATTGTTTATCTCTCTTCTTTTTTTTTTTTTTTTTGGAGTTTCAGTAAAAAAAAAAAAAAAGAAAACTTGGTTCATGATTCCTTTTTAATATACTTTTTAATTACTGATAAAGAAATCTTGGGTCATGTTGAAGCGGCTAAGAATGCCAGCTGTTTATTGAACAGTAGATGTTTAGATTTAAAAAAGTGCCAAATAATTCGTCTTTGGAGGCAAATTGTGAAATAATTCAGATGTAACGACAGTTGCCCAGTAGTAAATGTGCAAAACTATTCATCGTTCTCCAAACTTTATGAATAGGAGTTGGATCCCCTTTAAATTGGCCTCTTGACAATTGGAGCTATGTTTGTTTTAGGTGCTGGTTTAGGTGAATCATAATGCTGGAATGTTCAGTTGTTTCTATAATTCTACCCCTGGTCGTATAAAAAGTGGAACATTGCAGGTTTCAACTAGAAATGTTGGCTTAAAATTGTATTTTTTTGTTGTCATTGTCATCATCTTGTATGTCAATAATGCTCCTAAAACAATCCCAATGTTGGACTCAGGCATCACAATCTCTATACTTACACCTCAATGATATTTAGTTCTAATTCAAAAATAAATCTAGTTTTCCTACGAAACTCAAAAATTATTTTTGCACACCCATCATCTCCATGCACACAATGGAAGACTCAAGCATTCAGGAAATCATATTAAGATTATACGCTGAATTGATTTTGCTTCTCATGGATTACTTATTGGTTTAACATGGGACATCTTTTTATGCAGCCTGTGGAGTTTGCCACTCAGATCTTCATGTTATGAAAGGGGAAATTCCATTTTCCAGCCCATGTGTTGTGGGGCATGAGATAACAGGTGAAGTCATAGAACATGGACCACTTACTGACAGAAAAGTACTTGAAAGGTCAGGTCAAAGGAGGAGTTTAAATACTTTGATCATTGCAGGCATTATTGCTTATATATCTTTCGTTCTGACTCCTTTATTCTTTCAGGTTTCCAATCGGGTCTCATGTTGTGGGTGCATTCATCATGCCTTGTGGCGACTGTTCATTTTGTTCAAAGGTGAAATACTTATGTCATTCTGCTCTTCTTTTGATTACATCTATTTATCAAGGAATAATTCCAGTTTCTTTATCTGTATTAGTATTTTATGGTTTGTTATATCATGATGAAAAATCAATCCATCATTTGATTTGGTTTTTTATTCTTGAATACTTTCATAGTTAAATTATGTATCACTTTATTTTGATCTGGTAAATTACTGATTTGAATAAAGGGACAAGACGATTTATGTGAGGATTTCTTTGCATATAACCGAGCGAAAGGAACCCTTTATGATGGCGAAACTCGATTATTCCTCCGTGGCAGTGGTAAATATAATTATATACTCTATTATCCTTATTTTTCCTGACTTTTAAAGCACCATGCACGATTTTACTGGCATATGATCTCCTGAGGAGTGTTTATATTTGATTCTTGAATTAATTGCATAAAATTTATTGAATACAATACTGCCAAGTTTTACTTGATAGGTTTTGGCTTAATTTGGTATTGCTACAACTTATTAAATAATAACTTTTAGCTGTTCTCTTAAAATAATCAGTTGTGTACAAAAACCAGGTAAGTGTTTGATAAATTAGCATTTCAAAAGTGATTCTATAAAATTAAGAGTTTAGTAAATTATGATACTTAATTACTTTTAAAATATTAAATTACGTAAAAGTACGTGAATATATATTTGTTAAGTTTAAAAATTTATAATATCTAAAAAATGAAAAATACTGAAATAAATAAAAATATTTATAATAAATATAGATTATGATAATAAAAATTTAATAATATTAACAATAGAAGAAAAAGAATGTTAGAGAGAGAAGAAGAGAGGTAGGACTAGAGGTGGGACGACTTTAGGTTGAATCATGTAAAATCGAACCGACCCAGTGATTAAGGTTTGGTTCTTTGCAATAATTTTTGAAAAGTCGATTTTAGAACTGAACCGAGTAAACGGTTTCTTTTCTAAAAATTGGTCAGAACTGAACCAATATTATGTGTTTATGTGTATCTTTATTTATTTTGATTTAAAAATTACAAAAAACCGAACAAAACTGTCAAAATCGATCCTAACAGACTAAATTGACCTAAAATTGAGCTCAAAACAGCGCAAACCAAGGCCAAATAAAAAAAAATCAATAAACCAAATCCAAATGGAGCAAAACCAAAAAAATTAGTTTGGTTTTAGTTCAGTTTCAAAAAATTTGGACAAAAATTAACTGACTAAAACCAACCACAAACTGAGACGAAACCAACTAAAACCGACCACAAATCGAGCCGAAGAAGACGCAAACCATAATGGAATATAAAACGAATTGAGCAAAATTGAAAACTTTAGTTTCGAAACTGGCATGATTCAGTATCAATTTATGAACGTTTAAAATTGAATCGGTTGATTCGATTATGATAGGAGATTTGATAATTATAAAAATATAAATTTATATATTTATTTTAAAACTTAAAGATAAAAAAGGAAAAAATATTGTTTAATATCTTCTATATTATTATAAAAATAGATTTGAGAAGCTACATTTTATAGTTTCTTGACACTGCTGTAGCTTTTGAAAAAAACAATTTATTTTTCAGTTACCAAATACCAAATTACTAAAAAATTACCAAATAACAACTTTTAGGCTTTCCAAAAGCAATGCCAAATGAGCTCTTAGTGACTAGGATGACTGGATTGTCACCAGAGAATGAACTATATGATTTTTTGACAGATGGAGTTACTAATTTTTCATCACCATTTTGTTTGACGTATTTGAATATTACACAATAGCACAGGAAGGATAGAAAGCAAGGTTAAAGATTTTATGTTGTCCATGCTAAAAACTATCCTGGCTATGCATAGATAAGAACTTTGTTTGTCTTTTTATAGCGTCTGTAGTAATTCCAAAGTTTCTTACAATTTTGACTGAAAAATTAGTTTAGGGAATGATCGAAAAAAGTAAACACCATTGATGTAGAATGACTTGTTATACAGTACTTTTCTTCCTAACTTCGTACATATTTATGGGAGATTTATTAGAAGCTCAAATTAAATCTGATTGTTCTAGTGTGAAAATATTTCTCTCTTAATATATGATCTAAAAATTGAGTTCCTCTCTGTTTGCCTATTCATTAGTTCAGTTCTCATCTTGCTTCTTTTCCTTCGTGGACCAAAAAATACATAATTTTGTCTTACAAATCTATTTGACTTAAGCTTGCATTAATCATATTTCATATTATAGAGATTTATAGGAATATGTTTTCTTAAACTGTGATTAGAAAATTCAATATATTGTTTCGAAGAACTATGTATAGTCTTTTATAGCTCTCTCATCTTTGGTACATTTTGTGCATTGATATATTTACTTCATCAATTGAAGCCATCTTATTAGTGGCTTTGTCATAAAGCATCTATTCTATCCTCTATGCTGCTGTATGGTGCAGGAAAACCAATATTCATGTACAGTATGGGAGGCCTTGCAGAATACTGTGTTGTACCAGCTAATGCATTGTCAATTTTACCCAAGTCGTTGCCATACATAGAATCTGCAATTTTAGGATGTGCGGTTTTTACTGCATATGGTGCGATGACACACGCAGCTGAAGTACGCCCTGGGGATTCTGTTGCTGTCATTGGAATTGGAGGTGTTGGTTCAAGGTAAAGTAGAGAATATTCTGGTGTCTGAAGTTAATTTTATTGCAAAGGATTGGATCAAGTGAATGGAATTTTCCCTATTTCGCGTTGTTTATTGTTGTACAGCAGGCATGATTCTCATCACCTTGTAAGAATAACGTTTTTACTTTTTGTAACATTTACATAATCTACCTAGAAAGCACGAGCCTTTTTTAGCATCTGTAAACAACAGGACATATAAATTGAGTTTATTTATATATTAGAATTTTGTTTGGATAATTTTTGTTCCGTGTAGGATAGAACATTAATGGTTCTTACATTTTCTATTTTAATTTTCCGGCATGAAACACAAGATTTGAACTTATGATTTCCTCCTTTGACACCATGAACAGAAAGAGATGTTGAGATTCCTTAGTTTCATCAGAATCAAAGGATTACAGATTTTAAATTTAAAATTTGGAAGGAATACTTGCTACTTTAATTGCATGAAGCTGTGATATTTCCACGTAAGGCGATAACTTAATTGTTTCTCTTGATAATATAGAATATTTGTCCTGAAATTTTGACAGAAAGTTGCCCTAGAATGCTCAAAAGAATACCACTAAAGTTGGCAGCCATAAGTAGTCTTGTTATCTGGTGTCTCAGGTAGCCATAAGTACCACCTGGTAAAAATTAAAATAAAAATTTAATCAAATCCTTGAATAATAATTCATATGTAATGGTTGTGCTTAACATTAGTGCTAGCGTCTGTATTACATTCTTCATTATTGGTTTACATGAACAGCATAATTCGAAAATTTGGATCAAACTAACTTCCAAATTACAGTCACTATGATTTTCTTGTTTATAATGTGTAGACTGGTGTAAGATTTGCATATATAAATTCTGACCTTTTTTGTCAACTTGGATTCCATTAATGAAATGCAGAGTCTCTCCATTTAATGAAAGTTTATGCGACTTTACTGCATTCCAGTTGTTTGCAGATGGCAAAAGCATTTGGTGCCTCTGATATAATTGCAGTGGATGTTCAGGATGAGAAACTGCAGAAAGCCATGGCATTCGGTGCGACTCACTCTATTAATTCACGCCAGGAAGATCCTATTGCAAAGATACAAGTGAGTTTTTTCCTTCTAGTGGCCATTATATTTGTAGCCTGGCTAATAGGCGCAGTTTGATGACCTGCCTTTGAATTGGATTTAGCAACTATCGTCTGATTCACATGTCCTTCGACGTACAAGCAGAAAGCTGTTTTTGTATTTTAAACTGTAGATTTCAGCCGCTTACTTGTTTGGACAGGAAATAACTGGGGGAGCTGGTGTAGACATTGCGGTTGAAGCCTTGGGAAAGCCACAAACGTTTCTACAGTGTACTCAATGCGTGAAAGATGGAGGAAAAGCTGTGATGATTGGAATTGCTCAATCTGGTTCAGTCGGGGAGATAGATATCAACCGTCTTGTTCGAAAAAAGGTGTGTTCTTTTATCCGTTCTACTCATCCTTGCCTCTTACATGGGTTTTCAATGAAGAAAGAAACACAAGTAGGGAAGATAAAATATGAGAAAGAAGAAAATAGTCATAGTCAGTAGATGGAAGTGGTTGTTAAGGGAAAAGGAGTTTCTTTCCGGCCTCTGAAGCAGGAAAAATCATCCACTTGCTTTTCTTGTGCACTGAAAAATCTTAAAACCTGATATTATTTCCAAATTGATGAACTTGTTAGGGAATTTTTTGAGGTGCAGATAAAAGTGATAGGGTCTTATGGAGGCAGAGCTAGGCAAGATCTTCCCAAGTTGATCAGGTTAGCCGAAACAGGCATCTTCAATCTCGATGCTGCAGTTTCTCGAAAATACAGCTTCGAGGAGGCAAACCAAGCATTCCAAGATCTCAAAATAATTTAAGATGTAATTTGTAAACAACAACCAATCTTAATGTTTAAATTATATTACCCTAATTTTAATATGTCTAGAGAGAAATGGTTGGTTGGATAATGGATTGGGTGAGAAAAAAACAAGTCCAATTTCTTTGGGGTAATATCTAAGAACAAAATGTTTGTTCGCCTACTAAAATCCTGGCAAGTTCAATGGACATGTATAGTTCATAAAAAGACTCTTAATCCACTACATATTCAATATTCGTTAACGGTTTTCGATTCGTTATGAATCGAAACGGCTTTTAATCAATCTTAATCAAACACACAATTGACATTTGTTGCACGTACGAATATAATCTCGCTAGTCACGCGTAACAAATTAATAAATTTGCGAGGTGTAGTTATTTGATAGAGTATTTTTAGGTGTATACTCTAATTCTTTTGCACCTTCATGTATCATTTACGTTTCATTCATTGATTGATAAAACTATATAACATAATATGAGTAATTAAATTAATAGATTATATGAACCAATAAATAAATGACACGTAAATGTTATGTCATGATATAAAATTAGAGTATAAATTAGGGGTAGGTATGATCTGGTTCGGTTCCATCCCGAACCTGGACCGAGGATATAGGATTTTTTTCTCGAATTTCAGAACTGGCATTTGGGAGGACTGGGATGGGACCAGCGAATGTAAGGGGAAGATGATGTTTTTCATACGTCATTTTACATATTTGTGACAAGCAAAACGTCGTCGTTAGGGGGTTGGGATTGAAACTGCCTTTTATAGTCGCGAGTCGAACCTCTCCAACTCCGATCGACGCTGCCTGTAATTTTCCCTGCCAATCTGGGCGTCGGTGTTCTCAAGCTTTTGGATTGGTCATCGACGATTCGAAGGATAATCCAAATTCGACATCAGTTCTAGCTTCTTTATCTGAGAAAGTATGAATCTGTTTCCTCTCATGCTTTCCGTAATATCGGTCTTTCTTTTGTTTCTTATTGTTTTATAAACATGGGTACGATCTTGCGCTGCTTTTTTATGTTTTCATTCACATTATGGAGTGATTTTCTCTAATTGATTGATTTTTATGTATAAATTAGGGGTAGGTATGATCTGGTTCGGTTCCATCCCGAACCTGGACCGAGGATATAGGATTTTTTTCTCGAATTTCAGAACTGGCATTTGGGAGGACTGGGATGGGACCAGCGAATGTAAGGGGAAGATGATGTTTTTCATACGTCATTTTACATATTTGTGACAAGCAAAACGTCGTCGTTAGGGGGTTGGGATTGAAACTGCCTTTTATAGTCGCGAGTCGAACCTCTCCAACTCCGATCGACGCTGCCTGTAATTTTCCCTGCCAATCTGGGCGTCGGTGTTCTCAAGCTTTTGGATTGGTCATCGACGATTCGAAGGATAATCCAAATTCGACATCAGTTCTAGCTTCTTTATCTGAGAAAGTATGAATCTGTTTCCTCTCATGCTTCCTTTTAAATTTTATGGTAACTAATTTTATCTGAGAAAAGATTCTCCTTGAGACTTCCAATGATGAGAGTCTTTATCTAGATGCGAGCTAATGTATATTTTCTATGGTTGAGATTTAAACTCCCTTGCTCTGACGATGGATTTCATGGTTGCTCCCTTGTTGAGACTATTCAGTGTGTTAATGTTTTTTCACGTTGTAAGAGGACAAGTGCTCTTTGACAGATGATGAAGAATAGAGATAGTAGCCAGATGAAAAACAGATGGACGCAGATGGGACTTGAAGAGAAAAAGGAAGTAATTCATGAAGAGTTGAAAAGAATGAACAAACTTCCTGCAAACAGCAGCTATGCTTCTCATCGATTGCGGGTTCTCAATAAAATTCTGCAACTTATAGCCATTCAGGTTGGATCAAATAAAATTTTATTTAATTCTATTTGATGTAGTACTCTTGCTATTAGTTTTTTGTGTATTACTTCTACTTTTAGTTGGTGTCTTCGTCTCTAACCAAGTAGATGAGCATGCATATTAATCTTGTGTATGATCTGCGAATGGTAAGGAGAATCAAATTTGCACAATGCTTAGAGAAGATTGGAAAAATTGATGAAAAAAATCTAGTTTTGATGTGGCTGCTATCTTATTATGACTTCTGAAAAAAATCATCCACTGTTTACCTTTAAAGAACTCTTTAGGTGCAAACATTTTGACCACACTGGACTGTTAATGATAATAACTCGAGCATATGCTTATAGCTAAATCTTATTCGCTCCCTCGGTAAATTTAGGGAAGTGCAATAGTTGCGAAAGAGTTATCAGTTCATTAAAACTCACAATGACAATTTTTCCCACTAGGATTTTCACATAAATTCTTTGTATCCTTCTTCTCTTTCACCTTGCCGTTTTCATTTCGAAGTTACATATTGTTTGAAGGTCGCGTCTTCTAGGATTGTAGATGTTGCATTTTCCCTGTCATCTTAACAGAGATTAGTTGATGGCGTGGAATTCTGTTGATTATTTCTTGATCCTGCAAAGAGTGCATAATGCTTACTTTTGAATTGTCGCATCTTTTTCTATTTAAGCAGGGCAATGGTCAATATATTTTAGCAGTTGCTCCACTAGACAATTGCGTTGTTACAATGGTTGTTATTTTATTTTTAACAAACTATATTTCTCCGAATAAGTTTTCTTAGATGGTACAATACTATATTTATTACTATGTCTACAAACAAATAGATGATTCTTGGTAGTAAATGTAACATTATACACAACATTACAACGTCCCCTGCTACAAGTATTAGATAAGATCCATGTTAGAAATGTATGGAGAAATTGTCTACAACACATCCGAACTCCCAACTCAACTAAAATTTATGATCACAAAAGCTGTCAAAACAATTTCAATAATCCTTTCTGAGCAGATTTATAACATTCCTTTTATCTTCAACCGGTCTTTTTTTGTGTTGTGCAACTTAAAACTCCATTGATATCTCTTCCTCAGGTGAAATCACAGTCAAAAGAGAGTACTTAACTCGAAGAGATATTTTACCTTGCTCGACATGAAGCTTTGCACCCGACACAACCCAATATCCAGGAGAGTCTTGCGGCCCCCTACTCATCTCTGTCGTATCAACAAACTTCAGAAGTTTGGGAGCCTGAGTGGGGCATGGCGGACCGTCAGGATAAATTGCAGAGTTTACATTTATGTCTGCAGGATTAGGGGGAGGTTTTTGAGGTGTCGAGAGTCGAGTGCTGATGAGGGTCGAGATTATTCCTGATTTTTGAGTCAAGCCTGGCGAACCATCCCACTCCGGCTGCTTCACAGTGGTGGCACCAACTAGTTTCGAAAAATGGAGACGTAGAAAAAGAACTTTCTTTAGGCCAGACTCTCCGACCTCAAAGTGGGCCCCGGTTACAACGGCATGATCATCGTTAGATTCGACTGGAATAGTGCATATGTGGGAGAAGCTCTTCCATTGAACCTTCTCGTAGTATCTTCTATTAGAGAAATCAGAAAAGGCACTGTCTATTCGTTCTTTGTGAAGCTGGAAAATGTTTGGTAAAGTGGAAAGGTGCTGCAGATGGATGGCTAGGCAATTGCTTCTTTTACCTTCCAAGTACAACCTTAGACCTGTCACTGGCTTCATACCTACATCAACCTGCATAAATTCATCGATATCATTAGCATTTTGTAGAACAATAACAAGTAACAAGACTGTATCAAGAGAAAGGTGGAGAAATATTATAATTCTCCGTCGCATTTCACTCAGTGGCATTTCACTCAGTCTTCTTTCCGATTAGAACCATCCACCGGTCAGAACTCTCGACCGAAGAGCCATAATATAGTTGGGTCTCATACCTCAGCAACAGGGTTCAATCCCCAATAATTTCATTACGGGGGATTTGAACCTTGCATCTCTCATTTGTGGGGGAGAGATCTTCCCCTATTTCCCCACTCTCCTATTTAATTACTTGTACAAAATAAAATTGCCACTAATTCAAAATAAAAACTACCCAAAACTACTCATACTTATTTCCTAATATATCCTTAAAACAATATATTATTTTCATTCCTACAAGAAAGTTTTAACTTTAAGTAAGATTCTTTCAAGTATTTCTTTAGGTTGGCCATCCGTATAAGACTGCCAATTTAAATCGTTTCTACTAAATCGAGTAGAATAGTCCTGATAGAACTAAACCAGATTCACCATAGCACATACATGCACACGGTAAAATCTGAGAATTTTAAAATTTTACTAATAAATTTTTTGCTTTTTTCGAAATCGATTTGTTCAACTTGACTCGAATTTGTTGTTACAGGTGGCATTTGACCACTAGTATTGTTCTTCAGTCAATTGGTCAGTGGGTGACTTTGATTTGATCTCGGGATTGAATTTTCGGATTTTTCCCTTATCTCGTTAAATTTTTCCTTATCTCGTTCGATACGTCCGCATAGTTACGTGTCACGTTCAGACTGGTAGGTATCGGGACCGAGAGATTGGTACACTCATCAGATTGGAACAAATTTCAGCAAAAATAAGTTGACAATAAAAGGCCTTACCGGTGTTGTATTAACATAAAGCTTGGGACCCATGAAGCTTAACTGCAAAGATGCACCAGGCTGTGGGTTCCGATCAGGGCCAAGAGGAAGGTTCCCAAATAATGGAGCCCACTGTCTTGGAAGTTGAAACTCTAAGAACTGATGCAGTTCTTCAACTCGAGGCTTATCTGCAGAAGAAAAAATCCATAAATCATTTGAAAACCTTCTAAAGTATACGAAGTTGCATTTCCTTCTCTGAAAATAATATGGTTTTACTAAAGAAATTTACACCCTCGAATCTCCAAACGCATACCACAGACCATAATGCAAATACATACATCAAGCCTTAGATATTGTGAGCTGATGAGAGCTTCCCACTATTATACACCAGTAATTTTTCATGATAATATTTTTCGAAAACAAGTAGCCTCTTAGTCTTGAGCATCAAGCTTATGCTCTTGAGCATCGAGACTATATTGTACTGTGACCCAAATATAAATAGAGGTAATATTCTCAAGCTAACTATTCATTGAATTCGAATGACACTCTTTTGTTGAGTCCTCAATCCTCAGAATACGACATTGTTCGCTTTGAGTCGTATCCTGCATGATTTTGTTCTTAGAGTTAACTCAAAACATATTGTACTAGGTAGGAAGGAAAACCCTACTCATAAATCATTCATTTTTTCTCTCGAGCGATGTAAGATTATACAACCATACTGATATGGGTTGGAACCTCACAATCAACAAAATATTATGTCATCTTTGCATTCGCAAGGTAGACTGTCACAATATCTTTACCTTGGGGGTCTGACGTCCATATCAGCCACATTTTCAGTTGGGTTTTGACTCTAATACTATTTTTGGAGCCTCCAATCCTCACGGTACTATATTGTCCACTTAACGCCGAATCTTCTAGTTTTATTTTTGACATTAGCTTAAAACACGTTGTACTAAATAAGAAGAAAATAACTACTTATAAACTATTCATTTTCCATTTTCTCAATCTTTCCTCTGTTATTCATTCCAAGATTGGATGGAATTCACCATTAATCATCAGAATTTCTAGAGTTTGTCTCCCTCCTAATAAAACTTCCTTTGTATCACTACCCCCTTGATTCTGTTAAAGATGCTCTTTATTAATGAGATATTAACTAAATAAATCCTCTAACCGTTTCCGTAAGTATCCATTTAGGGACGTCTGAGCTGCTGCCTTTCTCTGTGCATATGTGAATCGCAGGGGAGATTTATAAGATTACCAATAAAATTCTAAGTCCAAAAATTCTGAACTGGCTCTTTCCAGTGCCAGTTCTGGTAACTATCACCTTTTGGGTTAATCCTATAGTCCAAGCATGTTAATTGGAAAACCTAAATAAATTGAATACAATATGAAATAGAGATGTTAAAGAAGTTAGACTTTATTTTTTAGAGCAATTTCTACAGAACCATATCCACCTAGAAATGCATTTTATATTCATATCATCTTATATACAGAAAGCGTGAAACATATCTTAAAAGAGCAATGAAAACAATAAAAAATTTAAAGGTAGTGATATAACTGAATGTATCAGAAAGATACAAACTTACATCGAAGATAGAGATTGATGGCATGGCTCAAAAATCCGCTACCCTGAATTCCACTCAATAATGAAGTGATTGGGACAAACGACATTGAGATGACATCAGGTTCAAACTGAACCGTTTGACACCACTCACCATGGGATAACTTTTTTTTCAAGCCTCCACCTTTCCTCTTGCACATGAATTTGATGTCTTGTAACTAAAACGAAGAAAAATTTATAAAGTCTGGCATTAGTGAAAAGTGAAAACACCACGGGACGCTCTATGTAAATCCACTGATATTTTTTAGGGTAAAGTACACATTGAACATTGGAGGCATTTTATCCCCATTAGTCTTCTTCTATCCTCTACTTTGTTTTGAAAAAATTGAAATAAAAAAAAAAAAAAAAAACTTCTCATTCTTGGAGCATCAGAGATTTACTGCATTTAAAATTCAAAAAAAAGAAAAAGATACTAGAGCCAACTGAAAGATATGCAGTGAGCCAAGCATCATCCAAGAATAAGCATCCAGAATAACTAGTATAAATTAGTGAAGCCATACCTGTACAATAGAGTAAGAAGATGTCGGAATTATTTCCATAAAAGTGGATCGATGTTCGTTGATAGACTGGAAACATGAAATCAGAAATTTGGTTTTAGAGTTGGCACATGGGATAAGTTTTTTAATAGTAGTAGCACAATTAGAAAGAAACCAAACCTTCTCCTTGTCATTGAGCTTCTCAGGATTCATACTCTGCTTCACCATTCCATCAGCAAAGACCTCGTCTGCCATGTTTTTTAGTTTTTTCCGAACGTCAGCTGGTTCCACAGGAGATGAATGCTGTTGTTTCATATATATTGTATCTTTTCCTCCAATCTTCAATCCAACAATAACATGAGTACCATACTGCTCGATGAAGCTGGAAGTAACAAGATGTAAATTGTGAGTTTACTAACTGAAAAACAGTTCAAACACGATAGAAAACAAGGGATTTTCAAGAGAAAGAAGTCCAAATTATGATATCCAACTAAAAAAACATATGAAACTAGTCTAATTGTCACAGCATCTCACTTCGCTAATGCTGCAGGGTCCCAAGTCGAGGGGACTGCTTGTTTAACATGATCACGGAGGATTAACTGAGATTTTTCCAATTCTATATTGTATAGAGTAATGACAACACCATCGAAAGCAACTGTCTTGGTGCTGGCAGCATCTTTCTGCCAACCAGTTGTAAAATCAAACGATGAGTTGAAGTGGCCGGAGGGAATTTTGCCGGAGAGAGATGAGTCCTGGTTGAAGTACTCGGACATCTGGAACACGCAATACAGATTGTAGCGAGGAATTCAGCCAGGAAGAAAGAATTATAAATGAAATTTCCATGCATTTAAAAACACGCAGTAATGAATTCATCGTCCCACCTGTTGAAAAGAGAGGACATCAGAGGCGAATCTCATCCGCTCCCCTTTATCGCATTTGATAGATTTCGAAACCCCAGGGATCAAAATTCCGCCAGGAATTACAACATCGTGAGTCCGACCGTCGTCAATGGCAATCAAGCGCGAGTCAACGGAATTTCTTTTACAGTACGTGAGACGAAAATCGACGGCGAGGTCGTACCCACATCCAATGGCCCCTACGGCGCCCTCTGCGGCTCTCAGAGAAGCAGCAGTACTCATCGTTACGGCCTTCAAAATCAAAATTAAAAAATCATCACCTTCAGAGCCCTTCCCGCCCTACAACCAGCTCTGGCTCCTCGGGGAGAGACAGAGAGACAAAAATGGCTCCCACCGGAGAAAGAAGAAGTAAAGAAAGAGGAGGATAGGATTTGGAGGATGGAGAAGAAAGCAAGAGAAGACGGAGTAGGCGAAAGAGGAAACATTGAAAAAGTCATGGCCGCCGACGCTATAAGAAAACGAAATGATATTCAAAGGTTTTTCAAATGCCATTTGCGATCGAGTAAAAGGTCGGTAGGTGGAAGTCAAAGGTTGTTGGATGCTTCCATTTTCGTTCCTCCTTCCGTTCTCTCCTGCTCGGATAATCTCTGCAGTCAGAACGGAGTTCACACTTCCGCCGCCGCGCTAAATCTAAAGGGTGGACCCAACCGATTTGGTTCTGTTTTAGGACAAAAACGAACCGGTTGGGTTTGTTTGGCAAAAAAGAACCAAACAGACGTATCAAAACAGTCTTGAGATTTTTTGGATCTAAAAAAATAAAGATAAAATACAATTTAAACTCTAAATTTTTGAATATCTGTCCAACTAAACTTCAAAAAATTCTTTCTCTTTGCTCATCGGACATGAATGTTTACAATGAGAAAACTATGAAGTTTGGAGAAGCAAGTAAACTCTTTGGCCAATAATTCTAATTAGGAGTGAGCAAAATCTACCTAGACCGAATAACCAAAGCAGAATCGACATATTTAGTCTGGTTCTAGTCGGTTTTGCACATAAAATAAATGAATTTTGGTTTTTCTTTAGCATACCCGAAGTTCTTGGTTCGATTTTCAGGTTTAATGGCACAAAACTACTAAAACCGAATCGGACCATTTAAACCCTAATTTACTAACCCTATCTATGGACAGAGTTCACTTCTTTCAAGTTTCATCTTCCTCTTCAATCTTCTCTCTCGTCGCTCGCTGAGTCCTTAACAGTGTGGACAAACGTCTCTCGTCTTTCTCTTTTCGTCTCACTCTCTCTTCGACCCCTTTTTTTTTTGTTAGTCTATGAAGGACAAAGTCAAAGGTAACCTCTCTACTCTTTCAGTTTCTGTATTTTGTGATCACGCCCTTTGTTTTTTTACGTCACTCATTCTATGTTTTCTATTTTAACTTCATCAAGTTTTGGCGAGTTAAGCCGATTCAATTTTGCAACAAGTGATTTTTTTTTTTTTTTTTTTTTTGGAAATATGCTTCTGGATTTGATTAGTCCGTGTTGGAACGAAATATTTTTTTTATCGCTAATTTTAATATTAGTTAGTTTTGCTTTAATTATCTTTAATAAATTTGTTTGTCCTTTTCTGTCCAGTAAAAAAAGGAAAATGAGGATTTTTAGAGTTTCAAAAGCAGGAAAAACCGGAACCCCTCAATTTCGACCGGAAGGATTTCAAAGGTTGTGGCTACTGTTGTGATTGATAGTATTGATGAGAATGATGAAGAATCATATCAGGGGGAGAGTGAAGAAGGGGTAGGGTAGAAAGAGAAGACGTCATTCTCACAACTTGGGGTCGTTGGGGCCAACAATAAACCAGGCTTAAAAACTATAAACCAATTTCAACAGTATTAATTATGTTGATGTAAAGCGTAACCATTAATGAACCATACTCGGTTCCGGTTTTAGTTGTGCAAATATCACTTTGATTTTTTTATTAAAAAAATTATTTCTTATTTAGAAAAATCAGATCCGGCCCAAAATCATAACTGAATTTTTGGTCCGTTCCTACAAATTATTTTATAGGTATTGATTCTAAAAATTAAAAACCAAAATATATTGGTCTGGTTTTAGTCCTTTTTAAAATCGGATCGAACTGGACCATGATCATTCATAATGGCTACCCGCTCCAACACCGGCCTGGGAGCTGAAAAATTCGGGTTGGCTTGGCTCGTTATTTCTAGAACCAGCCGGCCAGTCCATTTCAAAGTCCAAGATATCATTTAAGCATCTTCTCACATGATAGTTTTAAAATGTGAATTTCTCACTCTCTTCTTAGAGTTCTAAATTTTTTTAACATATATGTTAGTCATATAAAACATTATCTTCTTGGGGTTGATTTAAATGCATTAATTTATTTAAATTAACTTGAATATTGTAATGTGTTAGGTTAGATGCTTGGCTTGCTCAACTCCATTCCCAGATTGTTAGAAGCAGCAAAGCAGAAGTAGAAGAATTAAAGAGGCAGCTAACAGAGGGAAAGGAAAAAAAAAAAAAAATCCAAGAAAAGGGTGAGTAAAAATGGAGATTGTACACAAGAGCCATGACCATCCGCTGCTCTTTACAGATGGGGAACCAGAAGACAATCAAGATGAACCTGCGGTTTGCTGGGGATGCGAGGATCTAATATGTGGTCCAAGATTCAGCTGCTTTACCTGCAAATTTCACCTTCACAAATCATGCACTGAGCTTCCTCCCCGCTTGCTAGGCCATCCTCTCCATCCTCAACACGCTCTCTCTCTCCTCCCACGTCCTTCATATGCATCAAAGCGTTACGAATGTGATGCCTGCGACGAAATAGGACATGGATTTGTATACCATTGTCCTCAATGCGACTTCGACCTTCACATCAAGTGTGCTCTTTCAGTCGACCAGGAAGGTAACATTGTTTCGGAGAGCACCGGAGAGAATGATTATTTCCGATACGGACTGCACCAGCACCTCCTAGTGTTGGAGGAAAAGCAGTCGGCTCCTCTTGAGATAAACAGTGTAAATTGCTTTGGGTGCTTAGAATCAATATCTGCTCCTTTCTTCCTCTGCTCTAGGTCACGATGCGAATTTCGGATCCATAAGTTTTGTGCGAATCTACCTCAACAAATCAAGGTTAGCTTCCTCCATCCCGAACGATCCCTTTTTCTCGTTCCTAAGATTAGTAGACTTTGCGAAATCTGTGGCCAAAAGGGTAAATATTTTTATGTTTCCCAAGAACACGACCTTTTCATCCACCCAAAATGTGCCTTTTCAAATCCAAGGGATACCATGAAAAGAGTGGGGGAGAAACATATTCAACATCGCTCCCACCATCACAACTTGACTTTGCTGGTAGATGAGAAAGAATGGGCGTGTACTGGAAATGACCATCCATCCTGCTGCCTCTGTATGGAAGAACTTGGTTCCTCTCCGAGCTACGGCTGTGAGTTGTGCCCTTTCCTTCTTCATAAATCCTGCGCAGAGTTACCGGGTCAGATTAAGAGCCACGTTCATCCCAAACATTCCCTCATTCTCTTTGCAATAACCCAATCAAAAACGATAACCTCTTGTAGTTGTTGTGGTAGAAAAGTGAGCGAACTAAATTACCGCTGCCTTCAATGTGGATTCACACTTCACGTGGATTGTTTTTTCTCTCTACACGGTTCTGAAAGTAGATATGATCACCATCACAGCTTCGTTGAGATCAAGACATTTAGGAAATTAGCTTGCGATGCTTGTGGCGTGAAAGATTATTTCTCCCAATGGCAATGCAGTGGTTGTCATCTAATGGTACACAAAAAATGTGCGGAGTTGTCAAGATTTCTTAGAGTAGACGGACACAATCATATCCTTAAACTCACCTACTTTCTGTCTTCTGTCCACAAGTGTGACAAGCTGATATGCCAGCTTTGTTACAAAGAGGTAAATGTTGATTATGCAGCTTACTATTGTTACAAGTGCAATTATGTTGCGCACTGGAGTTGCGCGCAAATGATAGGAGTTTTTGTATTAGAAGAAACCCAAGACAACTCAGATATATCATCGTCGGAGGGATCTCACAATTCCGTAGCAAACTCTAGTGCTATAACTCTCTTAGGAGAAGGCAACGAAGGTGGTGAAATTCAACACTTCACTCACCAACATGAGTTGACTTTGAATGAGCAAGATCCAGAGGATCATAAATATTGTGAGGGTTGTGTCACACTCATATCCTCTCCATTTTATAGTTGTATAGATGATAAGTGTGTATTTTACGCACTTATTTATATTCTTTAATACTTGAAATGATAAGTTTTACTCAAGTTATTTGGAAGAATTTGACGAGATTTGCGTGAGTGTGCAGACAAACAGGAACAGAAAGAAAATGTTGAAAATGTTGAATAAAGAAGAAGTGGCTACCGATCTCCAAACAATCTTGAGATCGGTAGCCATACATGAAGAGAATTGAAGGAGAAGTGGCGATCGATCTCCATGAATTCTTGAGATCGGTAGCCATACATGAAGAGAATTAAAGGAGAAGTGGCGATCGATCTCCATGAATTCACAGAGATCGATCGCCACACACTATAATCGCCATACATAGAAGAGAATGAAGGCAACTGATCGCTTGCAATTTTAAGAGCAAACCACAGCCGCGATCGATCTCTAAGACATGAAGAGATCGATCGGTACACATATCGCTACACAAGACTTGCAAGGGATGCCGCGATCGATCTCTGTAACTTGGCAGAGATCGATCGCTGATAAAAATGTTAATATGGAAAGATTATATTTTTTAATCTAAACCGTTCACTTGAAGGCAGCAGCTAATCTCAACCGTCAATCTTAGGAGAGAGACTTTTTGACCTAAAGAATAAGATAAAAAAGAGAGAGCAGCCCCAATTGAGGAATTCTGAATTCGGCAGACTGGGCGCTCGGCGACTAAAGCATCACAGAGGCACCGTCGGCGATCAGGCTGTTTTTTTTTATAATTGTTTTCTTTTTCTTTTCCTTTCTACTATTTTATTATGCAACTATTTAATATTATTGTTGTTTACTTTTATTTTAGCATGAACTAAATTTCCTGTTCTAGGGTTTCGATGTAGCTTTTCTATGATTGTTTATTTTTCTTAATTCAATTAGTTAATTTTCTGTTTCTGTTCTGTGTTGAGTAATATATTCTGAACGTAATGCTTAGGTTTGATTGATCACCAAAACTAAGAACTTTAGGGTTGATTCGGGATGCGAGAGCGGAGAATTTAACCGTGCACTGAATAGTTTGCCATGAAAAGGATGTTAGGCTAGAGATAGCTAATGCGTTCATGTGGTAGTATAATTTCTCATTCTTAATGTATTCAATTAATTCTCAGGATTAGAGACCGAGAGGTGATAATTCGTTAGTTGAATAAGTTTGTCTTTGCTCGAGAGAGATTGATAAATATTTTCGTGAAATTGCCATCAACACATAGAAATAAGATTTAACTATTTGAATTAGGTCTAATAAATAGGATTAGTTAAGTGAAATCGGAACCCTGGATTTTCTCATCATATAATCTTACTTCTTTATTTTTAAATCTTTTATTTAAATTGCTGCTTAATTTTATTTGAATTATTATTTTAGTTTTAAAATCTAAATCACAAAAATTATTATTTCTTTTCAAATTAAACTAAAATTTAGATATTCTTTATTTAACACAATTATTCCTCGTGGGATCGACACTCGTACTTTTATATACACTTTATTACTTCTGCGACACGTGCACTTGCGTATACGATTTTTCGCAACAAGTTTTTGGCGCCGTTGCCGGGGATTAAATTTTGTTAATCTTTGAATTATTTGATTTTAGTTTATATTTGAAATTTTATTTTATTTTTTTTATTATTATTTATTTATTTTATTTTATTTTATTGTAAGCTTAAATTGCATTATTTGCATATTGCAGGTGCATGCGAAAATTAGGTACTGCCAACCTAATCTCTATCGATCTTGAAATTGAACGAACTTGCCGTAAAAATCGAAGGGAAACAAGACAAGCAATTATGGCAGCTAATCAAAATGCAGATGATCAAAATGCTCACATACCACAGATGGTCGGGGTTGAGGCAGTCGAAAGAAGGACTTTGTTGGATTATGTTATGCCATCCATGGACGGGATTCAATCAGCAATTCGGAAACCGGCTATCACATGCAATAATTTTGAAATAAAGCCGGGTACAATACAAATGATCCAACAGTATCAGTTTTGTGGTTTGCCTAACGAAGACCCCAAGGATCATATTGCTAGCTTCGTCGAGGTCTGTGATACTTTTAAATACCATAATGTCTCCGAGGATGCTATTAAGCTCAGGTTATTCCCCTTCACACTGAGAGATCGTGCAAAGAATTGGTTACACTCCTTACCTCCAGATTCAATTACAACATGGAATGATTTAGCACAGAAATTTCTATCCAAGTTCTTTCCCTTTGAAAAGATGGCGAAACTCCGTAATGAGATCACCAATTTTGCTCAATTTGATGGTGAGACAATCTATGAAGCATGGGGCCGATTCAAGGAGCTTTTGAGAAAATGCCCCCAGCATGGTCTACCACAATGGATGCAAATACAGACATTCTTCATCGGCCTATCAAGTTCTACACGGACGCTTGTCAACTCAGCAGCTGGTGGATCACTATTATCTAAGACAGAAGTGGAGGCATTTAACCTGTTAGAAGAGTTATCCCTAACTAATGATCAGTGCCCGGTTGAACGTCAGATTTTGAGGAGGCAGTCAAATACACCAGAAATGGAAGCAATAAGAGCATTGACTACACAAGTTGCATCTCTCACTCAGCACATCCAAGGAAATCAAGCTATAGTTAATGCAATTCAGTCACCGATCATGCAATGTCAATGGTGCCAAGGACCACATGCGAGTGAAAACTGTCAGCAAGGAACCAAATGGTTAGAAGTTCATCTGAACAAGCCCAATATGTGGGAAATTATAATAGACCGACACTTCAAAATTCAGGTAACTACTATAATTGGGGGCACAACAATCATCCGAATTTCTCGTGGAAGAACCCGAATAACGCCTTTCAGATGCCACAAGCTAATCAACCGGGACCTCCCTTTCCAGAAAGAAAACCTAATTTGGAGGATTTAATTGCCAAGATGGGAGAGCGCACCAATAATTTAATTGCTGAAATGGGGGAGCACACAAATAAATTTATGGCTGAGACAAGAACCACCTTACAGAATCAGTCAGCCCAAATTCGAAGTTTAGAAACTCAAATGGGCCAGATGGCAGCTGCATTAAATGGTCGCCCACAAGGTGCATTGCCCAGTTCCACTGAAATCAACCCCAGAGAACAATGCAATGCCATTACACTTAGGAGTGGAGCAGTGATTGAAAATTGTACCCAAGAAAATAAAAAAGTGGTCGCACATGACGGAGTGCATTCGTCATCATCCGAGTCCACACCAAAGGATCAAGAGCTACAGGAAGCTCCACCCCACATCCCAAAGAAAATTATCCCAAAAGTCCCTTTCCCACAACGCCTGAAAAATGCAAATTTGGATAAGCAGTTTGAAAAATTCTTGAAAGTATTCAAACAATTACACATCAACATCCCGTTCGCTGAGGCACTGGAGCAAATGCCTAAATATGCCAAATTTCTAAAAGATATTTTGTCTCATAAGCGTAAGATCGAAGACGGCAGTACGATCGCTTTGACGGAAGAATGCAGTGCTATTATTCAACGAAAGCTTCCGCAAAAACTGAAAGACCCAGGAAGTTTCACTATTCCATGCGAAATTGGGGATTCTATATTTGAAAGGGCACTTTGCGATTTGGGAGCCAGCATTAACCTGATGCCTCTATCCATATTTCGGAAGCTTGGTATAGGTGAAGCAAAGCCCACAAGTGTAGTTCTGCAAATGGCCGATCGCTCTATTAAGCATCCGTATGGGTTGATTGAAAATGTCCTTGTCAAAGTCGACAAGTTTATTTTTCCCGCGGATTTCTTGATTCTTGATATGGACGAAGACCGTGACATCCCAATAATATTAGGTCGTCCATTTTTGGCAACAGGAGGTGCTATCATTGATCTTAGAAAAGGAGAGCTCAAATTGCAAGTTCACGATGACGAGGTGACATTCAAGGTGTATAAATCAATGAATTACCCCACAGCTAGCGATGAGCCAATTGATGATAATTTTTCAGTCAAAGAACTTGCGGCAATTGATAAGTTAGAAAAAGGGAAAAGAGTAAAGCCGTATTTTAACGGGATGTTTAAAAATGATACAACCATTATTCTCCGTGCACCAGATTAGCAAGCGGCTTACAACGTCAAGCTGATGACGCTAAAACAAGCGCTTGGTGGGAGGCAACCCACCCAAGTATCCTTTTTAGTTTGCTATTTCAATTTTTGTTTGCATTAGTTTTGTTTATTTTTTATTTTTATTTTTATTTCATTTTATTAGTATTAAATTATTATTAAAAAAAAAAAAAAAAAAAAAAAAAAAAAAAAAAAAACATCTTTTATAACCCATTTGTTATTTATTTTTATTTTTTGTTTTTATTTTATTTCTTATCATTATTATTATTATTACTATTTTTTTATTTATGTTTTAGTTTCTTAAGTCATTTTATTTTCTCTATTTTCTTTATTTCTTGTCTTTTATTTTTATTTTTCTTTAAATAGGTTCCGATTAAGTCATTTTTTTATTTTATTTTTTTATCATTTAATTTTTTCTTCTTTCTTACTGTTATTTTTAATTTTCTTTAGTTTATTATTTATTGTCTTTTTATTTATTTATTGTTTCTTTTATGTTATTTATTTTTCTGCTTTTAAATAGGGTCCAATTTAGTTATCTTAAATTCTGTTATTCATTTTATCATTTTATTTAATTTTCATTTTAATTTTTTTGTTATGTTATTTATTATTTTCTTTTCTTTTTATCTTTCTTTTTCTTGTTCTAAGTAATTTTTATTTTAGATTAATTAGCCATTTATTTTCCTGAATTTATTTTTCCTTATAATTTTTATTTCTTTTATTTTCCTTTATTTTATTTATTGTATTCTGTTTCTATTTCTATTTTTTAATTCGTTCCTTTTATCTTTCTTTCTTTTTATTTTCTTCTTACTTAATTTTTTTTCTCTCGTATTTTCATTTCCCGTTTCAAGTATTTTCATTTTCGGTTTTTATTTCTTCATTTAGTTGTTTATAAAAAAAAAAAAAAAAAAAAAAAAAAAAAAAAAAAAAAAACAAAAAGAAACTCCTCTGCTCGATTGCTCTCTCGACCGAAGCTCTACCACACTACTGCCGGGCCCCGCATGAGGTACACTATCCCCTTCCCTATTTTTGTGTATGCTTTATTTAACATTGGGGACAATGTTGATATTAAGTTTGGGGGGGGGGTTTTAATTAAATTTATAAACATGTTTAGATTGGTAAGTCTGCTTAATATTTTAAATTTTATGGTATGATTATTTATTTCATTCGTTTAAAGTGTCGATGACTGCACCGTTGATCAATGCATGTTTCAACTTCTGAATAGATTCTGAGATAGTATGATTCATGATAGTAGCATTGATTGGAATTTAGGAAGTTAGACTTGTTTGTGTGTAAATGTTCATTCTTGTTTAAATTTAGCTGATAATGATATAAATTGTTGTCTTGAGATCGAGAGCCTAAACACAGTAAGGGAGTGCTTGAGTGTAAACACTGAAAGGGAGTGAGCTCCAGTTAAAATTAGTGAGTGATTAGTGAGTATTAAATTGTTCTTGGTTTTGCCCTGCATTCATGAATATAAATTGTGATTTTAGCAGAAATAAAAGAATGACTTAGGCCATTTTTGGACCGTTTGAGCCTTTATTGACATACCCTATTTGTGTCATTTAAATGGCACCCTTAGTCTCCTATTTGAACCTTCATTTACCACTATTTTGTCAACCCTAACTTAGCCTACCCTAAAATTATTTTGACTATCCTATTTATTGAGCACAGGGTTGTGGGTGCATATTATGGGGAGAGTTGGAGAAAGTAGTGGTGAGAATCAGAGCTAACTCTTTTGTCAATTGTCTAAGTTGTCAGTATTTTTGGATTTTATTTATTTTTCTTTTATGTTTTTCAGTGATTAAAAAAAAAAAAAAAAAAAAAAAAAAAAAAAAAAAAAAAAAAAAAAAAAAAGGTAGAAAGTTGAATTGTTCAATAGTAGAACAATCTTTTATGTGCTATTTAATTTGTTGTTCTTATCATTATTTGTATTTTATGTTTGACATTGACAAAGGAGTTAGTTTTGAAAAATAGAGAGATAGACAAGTTTGGGGGGATTATTAAGTTAACTGATTAGAAAAGAATTCAAATGAGTGTAAGGAGTGAGGGTGGCATAAGGATGGATTGTGCTCTAGAGTTTCGCTTGAATCCAAAAATTTCCTACCTTATAACCCGGCCTTACATTACAAGCTTAATTAAAGACCTATCGACTTTTATTCTGTTTATTCACATGTGTTATTAGTGAATTATGGGCAAGACTGATGAACAATAAGAGTGAATGGAGTGACCCTGAGAGTTATTTTTATTACCCTTCTCATAAGACACAATTATAGATCTATCAGTTAAATGAGAATGAGTTTGAGCACGAACACACACAAGAATTTCTGATTAAGTTTCTATCAATGTGATATCATGAGTGATATTATTGAAAGTGTTTATCTAGTTAGTTTGTTTGCATGCAATTATCAAGCTGAGACGAAATGCTGCGAACTATGAATTAAATAATTTTACCATAGAAATTTGAAATGTTTTGCAGACTTTAATTTTTAATTCTTGAATAAATTTTGTTTGATTTTCTATGATTATTTGTGTTCGCTTGAGGACAAGCTTTCATTCAAGTTTGGGGGTGTGATAAGTGTGTATTTTACGCACTTATTTATATTCTTTGATACTTGAAATGATAAGTTTTACTCAAGTGATTTGGAAGAATTTGACGAGATTTGCGTGAGTGTGCAGACAAATAGGAACAGAAAAGAAAATGTTGAAAATGTTGAATAAAGAAGAAGTGGCTACCGATCTCCAAACAATCTTGAGATCGGTAGCCATACATGAAGAGAATTGAAGGAGAAGTGGCGATCGATCTCCATGAATTCTTGAGATCGGTAGCCATACATGAAGAGAATTAAAGGAGAAATGGCGATCGATCTCCATGAATTCACAGAGATCGATCGCCACACACTATAATCGCCATACATAGAAGAGAATGAAGGCAACTGATCGCTTGCAATTTTAAGAGCAAACCACAGCCGCGATCGATCTCTAAGACATGAAGAGATCGATCGGTACACATATCGCTACACAAGACTTGCAAGGGATGCCGCGATCGATCTCTGTAACTTGGCAGAGATCGATCGCTGATAAAAATGTTAATATGGAAAGATTATATTTTTTAATCTAAACCGTTCACTTGAAGGCAGCAGCTAATCTCAACCGTCAATCTTAGGAGAGAGACTTTTTGACCTAAAGAATAAGATAAAAAAGAGAGAGCAGCCCCAATTGAGGAATTCTGAATTCGGCAGACTGGGCGCTCGGCGACTAAAGCATCACAGAGGCACCGTCGGCGATCAGGCTGTTTTTTTTTATAATTGTTTTCTTTTTCTTTTCCTTTCTACTATTTTATTATGCAACTATTTAATATTATTGTTGTTTACTTTTATTTTAGCATGAACTAAATTTCCTGTTCTAGGGTTTCGATGTAGCTTTTCTATGATTGTTTATTTTTCTTAATTCAATTAGTTAATTTTCTGTTTCTGTTCTGTGTTGAGTAATCTATTCTGAACGTAATGCTTAGGTTTGATTGATCACCAAAACTAAGAACTTTAGGGTTGATTCGGGATGCGAGAGCGGAGAATTTAACCGTGCACTGAATAGTTTGCCATGAAAAGGATGTTAGGCTAGAGATAGCTAATGCGTTCATGTGGTAGTATAATTTCTCATTCTTAATGTATTCAATTAATTCTCAGGATTAGAGACCGAGAGGTGATAATTCGTTAGTTGAATAAGTTTGTCTTTGCTCGAGAGAGATTGATAAATATTTTCGTGAAATTGCCATCAACACATAGAAATAAGATTTAACTATTTGAATTAGGTCTAATAAATAGGATTAGTTAAGTGAAATCGGAACCCTGGATTTTCTCATCATATAATCTTACTTCTTTATTTTTAAATCTTTTATTTAAATTGCTGCTTAATTTTATTTGAATTATTATTTTAGTTTTAAAATCTAAATCACAAAAATTATTATTTCTTTTCAAATTAAACTAAAATTTAGATATTCTTTATTTAACACAATTATTCCTCGTGGGATCGACACTCGTACTTTTATATACACTTTATTACTTCTGCGACACGTGCACTTGCGTATACGATTTTTCGCAACAATAGACTGTGGTTTTTATCTTCACAAACGGTGTGCTGAGATGCCGAAGACCAAAATGATCATCCCAGTACATCTTCATCCTCTTCACCTCAATCTAGTTGAAGAGTTTCAATATTGTCGTGGATGTGAAAAGAGTTACAACGGTTTCATGTATAGCTGTCAATTGCAAGATTGTCTCTTTAGGATTGACTTTCATTGTGTCAAATTGATGGAAGGGCTAGAACATCCATGTCACGAACACCGGCTATTCTTTCCCGACCCTCGAATACGATGTTTTGAGACGTGTCGAGGTTGTGGTCGCCATAGTTACTTTATGTTGGTATGCTCGGAATGTGATTATGTGTTGGGATATTGTTGCGCAAAACTTCCACATAGGGTTAAGCATAGATACGATGATCATCTTCTCAGTCTTGCCTTCGAGAAGGAACATGAATCTAGCGAATACTACTGTGACATTTGCGAAAATGAGAGAAATCCAGAAGATTGGTTCTACTGTTGTATTCAATGTGACTTTTTTGCTCATATTGATTGTGCTCTTGGGGAATTTCCGTATATTAAATATGGAACCACTCACAAATTCGGTATTCATGACCATCTCCTCACTTATGTTGAACAGCCGACTAGGAAACCTCCTCCACTGTGCCCTGTGTGTGGTAAGCATTGTTATTCAAGGATGCTAGAATGCCGTTCATGTAGCTTCGTAGTCCATTTTGCTAAATCTTGCATGAACTATATTGGATTGAGAACAAAAAAAAAGCGTTGGGATCAGGTTATGATTTAATTAGAGAGCATGTTGATTCAAGTTTGTATCATACATTTAATGATAATGTGATTTTAAGTTTTCTTTGTGTGTGTATCTCAGAATAAATGTTATGGAACAAACATTAAATAAAGATGAAGCTCTCAAATTTAGTATTAGGAATCAAAAAGAAGAGTTGTAGTATTTGAAGAAAGATCCTGATGCTTTAATCTTCCTATTACAAGGGACAGGTTAAATAATTTCCTCAAAATTATGAATGTTGAAAGATTAAACTTCAATATTAATATGGAAAGTGTTCAAATCTATGTGTATCAAGTATTGATCAAATAATCAATCAAATATGAAGACCAAGGCTAAGAATGCTCTCTACCTGATGCAACTATACACTTTTTTCCTCAATATCTTTACGTCAACATTAATCTGGTCCAAAGGAAATCAACCTATCACTCTTCTTTCTTCTTCTTCTTCTTGTTTTTTTTTTTGTGTGTGTTGACTACACGGCGTAAAACTTCATATGGATTACAAGTTGATAATCTGCAATGCTTCTGTTCCTCTAGAAACAACCATCATTGCCCTACTACAGTCCTCGCATCTTATCGACAATGTCCCTGCCCTTTTCTTCAAAATGTCATCTCTTTTCCTCGAGTTTTTCTCCCACTTTTTTATGCAAATCAAGCATTATTTCTCTTCTTCCTATTCTCTTCGGCTTTGCATTGTCTTCTTTGGGGAAATTATCGCCTTGTCCATGTGAAGTTGTAGACCTAGACCTTGTGGGCGATTGAGCAAGGTGTCTTCCCTTTTGGTTCAAAAGACGCCCAGTTTTTTTTTTTTTTTTTTTTTTTTTTTTTTTTTTTTTTTTTTTTTTTTTTTTTTTTTTTTTTTTTTTTTTTTTTTTTTTTTTTTTTTTTTTTTTTTTTTTTTTTTTTTTTTTTTTTTTTTTTTTTTTTTTTTTTTTTTTTTTTTTTTTTTTTTTTTTTTTTTTTTTTTTTTTTTTTTTTTTTTTTTTTTTTTTTTTTTTTTTTTTTTTTTTTTTTTTTTTTTTTTTTTTTTTTTTTTTTTTTTTTTTTTTTTTTTTTTTTTTTTTTTTTTTTTTTTTTTTTTTTTTTTTTTTTTTTTTTTTTTTTTTTTTTTTTTTTTTTTTTTTTTTTTTTTTTTTTTTTTTTTTTTTTTTTTTTTTTTTTTTTTTTTTTTTTTTTTTTTTTTTTTTTTTTTTTTTTTTTTTTTTTTTTTTTTTTTTTTTTTTTTTTTTTTTTTTTTTTTTTTTTTTTTTTTTTTTTTTTTTTTTTTTTTTTTTTTTTTTTTTTTTTTTTTTTTTTTTTTTTTTTTTTTTTTTTTTTTTTTTTTTTTTTTTTTTTTTTTTTTTTTTTTTTTTTTTTTTTTTTTTTTTTTTTTTTAGATTGGTTATACTGTTGTATTCAATGGACTTTTTTGCTCATATTGATGTGCTCTTGGGGAATTCCGTATATTAAATATGGAACCACTCACAAATTCGGTATTCAGTCCATCTCCTCATTATTTTGAACAGCCCCTAGGAAACCTCCTCCACTGTTGCCCTGTGTGTGGTAAGCATGTTATTCAAGGATGCTAGAATGCCGGTTCATGTAGCTTCGTAGTCCATTTTGCTAAATCTTGCATGAACTATATTGGATTGAGAACAAAAAAAAAAAAAAAAAAAAAAAAAAAAAAAAAAAAAAAAAAAAAAAAAAAAAAAAAAAAAAAAAAAAAAAAAAAAAAAAAAAAAAAAAAAAAAAAAAAAAAAAAAAAAAAAAAAAAAAAAAAAAAAAAAAAAAAAAAAAAAAAAAAAAAAAAAAAAAAAAAAAAAAAAAAAAAAAAAAAAAAAAAAAAAAAAAAAAAAAAAAAAAAAAAAAAAAAAAAAAAAAAAAAAAAAAAAAAAAAAAAAAAAAAAAAAAAAAAAAAAAAAAAAAAAAAAAAAAAAAAAAAAAAAAAAAAAAAAAAAAAAAAAAAAAAAAAAAAAAAAAAAAAAAAAAAAAAAAAAAAAAAAAAAAAAAAAAAAAAAAAAAAAAAAAAAAAAAAAAAAAAAAAAAAAAAAAAAAAAAAAAAAAAAAAAAAAAAAAAAAAAAAAAAAAAAAAAAAAAAAAAAAAAAAAAAAAAAAAAAAAAAAAAAAAAAAAAAAAAAAAAAAAAAAAAAAAAAAAAAAAAAAAAAAAAAAAAAAAAAAAAAAAAAAAAAAAAAAAAAAAAAAAAAAAAAAAAAAAAAAAAAAAAAAAAAAAAAAAAAAAAAAAAAAAAAAAAAAAAAAAAAAAAAAAAAAAAAAAAAAAAAAAAAAAAAAAAAAAAAAAAAAAAAAAAAAAAAAAAAAACATTACAACAATTAGAAAAACACCCTAAAAAAAATTATTGAAGAATGAAATATTAAAGAAAAAGAACACTAAGGAAAAAGGTAAGTGATTCGCCATCTCCAACGATCGAACACGAATATTTGTGATGTCCTCCTCTCTGTCAAAGCTCTGGACAGAAGGAGACCATGACGTTAAAATTGAACTTAGAAAAGTGTATGAACCATTAAAGGCGTAAATTTAGTAACTGTAAACTGAAAACCCTGCACCTCATGGTACCATGAAAACAACGAAATGATTCCTAAGTCGTCTATGATCGCCGGACTAGTCTCAACACCAAGCTGTGAACACCTATCAAGCAACTTATTCATCTTCTTAAGAGAATTACCCTACAAATTCAGAAATGAAATGAAATTTTTGGAAGCATGCATTCATTAAGTATCCTAGAAATATGAAGGAAATTATAGAAATGAAAATGGAAAACGTAATCAAATTGCAGAGAGTATGCCCTCCTGATTCGCCTAGAAAATGTAGGAAAAATGATTGACCTTTCTTACATAATTTTCTCTCTCCCGACGGCATCATAAATCATGATTTCCAGGCACAAAGAAGACGCAGTCAAAAATATCATTCACGAGAGATATTGTAAGAGTACAATTGTGGTACGTCTTGACCACATCTACGGCAACGAGAAGAAGTCCATTCTCGTATCTGGATGAGGATAAGTTCTTTATCCATTTCATATTCTCTCCACAATCGGCGTGCAAATCGGAAATCACGAACACGAGCAAACCAGAGCCACAATCTCCTAGAGAAGAAGGGGACACTGTAGGCCTTGTAGAACAAAATCTCGTGCTACCCAGGGTGGGCAGAACCGGACCAGAATCGCGGACCAGACCGGACCGGACTAAACAATATGGTATGGTTCGATCCGGTTCTGCACGATGGACGGTCTGGGAATGGTTTCCACATCCCATGGTCTACAGTCTGGTTCATGTTCCTGATGTAAAAATCTTGAAGAATTGACGAAAAACCAAACTGGTCATGAAATCGGAATTGTGTGGGTTAACCCGACCCGACCCGAACCCAAGCCCAAGGTCCATACTTCAAACCTCATGACCGACGGAGCGTCGGCACTCGTAGTGCCAGAAAATTTTTCTGATTTTATAACATTTTTATGATTTATTTTATTATAATGAACATGTGATAAAATTTTCGATTAAATCCAATGTTGTTTAATATTTTTGTAAAATTAATCAGGAAATTATAATATGACAAAATAATCGGGAAATTTTCATAATTTTATAATATTTGTATAATTTATTATAATTGTTTTACATATATTTTACGAAATAATTCACTAAAATTACAATAACTCGTACAAGTGTTAGAAAATCACGAAAAATTTCAGATTATCTTCTCATGATGTGGTGAATATGTGGTAAAAGTTTTAAATAAATCTAATATTGTTTACTATTTTTAAATATTTTTTTAATAAATCTAATTTTAAGTGAGGACGGTCACCACCGTCCCAAGGTGCGTCCGTTCTATGAAAGGACGTACTCTTGATTCAAGAGACTGTCCGTTCTAGGCTAAATTTTAGAACGGACAGTCTCTTGAAACAAGAGACCGTCCGTTCTATGGAACGGACAGTCTCTGTTTTGCAAGAGACCGTCCGTTCTACGGTAAAATTCAAGAAAGGACGGTCATAAGACGTCCTATGACCGTCTTCCGAGGTTTGTTTTGTTACTTTTTTCATACTTCAAGGTTTGGATCGTGAAATATTATACTTCAAGGTTTGAATCGAAAAAATCGATTACTTCGAGGTCGAAACCGGTAATTTCCCTGACGAAAAACCAAACTGGTCATGAAATCGGAATTGTGTGGGTTAACCCGACCCGAACCCAAGTCCAAGGTCCATACTTCAAACCTCATGACCGACGGAGCGTCGGCACTCGCAGTGCCAGAAAATCTGACCCCTACGCTCAGTTGCTCACTCCCCTGCTGTAACGCCCCGAGTTATCTGAACCCGGTTCGCTACCCATAACATTATCATGACTAAGAAATTTTGATAATAAATTCAAAGCTTCACTCGACAGTCAAAATTAGACTTCTCAAAATATTTAAAACTTGCAGCGGAAATTCTTTTTGAACAACAATGAAGTTAAACAAAACTGTGAAAAACATTATTAAAATAGTCATTGGGAATGTTAAGAAATATTCAGCCGAAAGGAATGAGGGTTTAAGGCACGAAATACTCTTTCGGTTTCAGAAGACAACGCATCTGCCGACGACTAAGTCAACGGAAGAAGCAGGAATAGAAAACCGAAGACTCCTGCCGATGACGTCAGCCGGAAGGAAGAAAAACAAAAGACATCACTCAGTAGACTTCATCTACCGATGACGTGTACAAACAACGCAACACCCTCCGCCGATAATGCCAATACAACTCTTTCCGATAGAATTAAAATACACACTACATCTTCCGATCAATTAGACTACATCTGCCGACACGTGCTTCACGCGTGACTCCATAAGACATCTACCGGTAGACTTTCATCTTCCGATAGACTTACACACCGCATCTACCGACAGACTTTCATCTTCCGATAGACTTACACACCGCATCTACCGATAGACTTTCATCTTCTGATAGACTTACACACCGCATCTACCGATAGAAACAGAGCGACATTCCTAATACTCTTAACTATACCTATACGACCCCATCTAAGAAGAGAACCTGTCTGCTCTACTGAAATCGCTTTATAAACAAATCAGACCAATGCATCACTCTACATCCATCAAATAATAAATTTCAAATTTCCAAAAAATACCAACATCAGAAAGTAAAACTCAATTTGTCCAAACGCTGAAATCACTACTGTTATGAAAACTCGATCCATCTAAAATAAAGCATTGATAATAAAACCTTCACTCCACAACATCAATTAAACTGCCCCATCAGCTGCCAGAACATTGTGTGGATGCACTCCTCCAACCCAACTAGCCTTCTGTGAACTCAGTAAACACACCTGCTAAAACTTCCTCACCTACATCACAAAACTCATCTATTAGCCTAATGCTAAGCAAGTAAAGCAATAATGCATGAAAAGCTGAAGACATGACATCCTAGCATGCAGTTTCTACTTTTCTCATCTCTGTTACATATTCATCGTTATAATCGGATTCCTCTCTAAATTGGGAGTTGAATCACTTCTCCCAAAATATGAACATCCCTG
Source organism: Begonia masoniana (assembly GCA_022432975.1). Taxonomy (NCBI): domain Eukaryota; kingdom Viridiplantae; phylum Streptophyta; class Magnoliopsida; order Cucurbitales; family Begoniaceae; genus Begonia; species Begonia masoniana. The sequence continues at coordinate 15,694,179 of CM039516.1, forward strand.
TCTCATTAGGAGTTGGATTAATTCTCCTAACAGTGAATATATATATACTGATCAATATTCGGATCCACTTCGAAATTGGGAGTTGGATCAGTTTTCCCAAAGTATGATCCCTGGCTCATTAAGGGTTGGATTAGTTCCCTTAACAGAAAATGTTTCACATAAATCACTTCAGAATGTTCACTTCCTCACTATATCAAAACATGTAAACTCATTTTCGTATATTTTCAAATATATGATGCATGAAACAGGAAAATATTCAAACACACAAAAATCCTAATGTTCTGTGATGTAGGCCCGAAGGCACAAGCAAACTTTACTTACCTGGATTCCTAGCAAATGCTCGGTTAAGAGCTACTTCGGGGGTTTGTTCACCTATATTCATAAACAGAATGTTAAACCTTAAGGAGTTTGGAAGCTTACCGACGTGGTTCAAGGATTGCAGGCGGCCATGGCCGACATCAACGCGCAGGTGACCACCACCAGCCAAACACTCCAGTCCTTCGAATCCAAACACGACCGTTTGGAAGGAACGCTTCAAGAAATCTGCATGGCTTGCCCCTATCCATCATTTCCGACAGGGACCCGATCTTTCTGTCTCAGTTTTGGCAATCCTTATTTTCGTCTATGGGCATTGAACTGAAACTCTCATCGGCGTATCATCCAGAGACTGACGGCCAGACAGAGCGGGTTAACCAGTGCCTTGAGATGTATTTACGTTGCATGATTTTCCATAAACAGTCCACGTGGTGACAATGGCTGCCTCTAGCGGAGTGGTGGTACAACACCAGGTTCCAATCTGCCATCAAGATGACTCCTTTTGAAGCATTATACAGACTCCCTCCTCCAAGGTTAGCCACTGGTCCATTTTTGCCTTCTCGATCTTTGCAGGCAGATTCTCTGCTTCAAGAACGCCGTCAGATGGATTGTTTACTCAAGGAAAATATCGCACAAGCTCAGAATAGGATGAAGATATATGCTGATCTCAAACGCACGGAACGAACCTTTGCTGTTGGTGACTGGGTGTTTCTAAAGCTACATCCGTATAAACAGAGTTCCGTGGCTACCCGCACTATCCCAAAGTTAGCCCCTCGTTATTTTGGGCCATATCGGATTCTGGAACGCATCGGCTCGGTAGCGTATCGCTTAGAGTTGCCAGATGATTCCCGCATCCACCCTGTTTTTCATGTGTCTGTGCTTAAGAAGGTTATCGGCGACAAAGCTATCGTTCTTTCCGACCTGCCTCCGGAATTCCTCTCCAATGACTCTTCCCTTTCTCTTTCTGCTGTAATTCAGACGAGGGTGGTTAAACGAGGCAATTTTCCGGTGACACAATGGCTTGTTCAGTGGAAAGATCAACCAGCAGATACTGCCACGTGGGTCGACTCAGATTCTCTCCGGTCCCGTTTTCCAGATTTCCAACCTTGGGGACAAGGTTCTCTTAAGGGGGGTGACTGTCACGTAACCATTGATGCTGGGCTTAGGAGCTGGGCCACTAAGAGGAGGAGAAGCAAGAGAAGCAACCGGGTGCAGCCCAAATGGGGATGCTGGAAGGAATCTTTGGCCGTTGGAGGAGAAGTTGCATAAAGGATGGAGGAGGGAGGGGAGAGGGGGAGAATATTGTCTGAAAAATTCCTTTTCTTTCTGTTTTAGATTTTGTACGAACGTTTTTCTATTTCGCGATGGAATGCATGACGATTGCTGACTGAGAAATTTACGTTTCATTATTTTGAACATTGTGCTTACACAACAACTCGACACTTCGTTGTTCGCTCGCTTGTCGGCGCTCCACCTTCGCACTTCGAGTTTCGTGCGACGGCCGATGCTCGGGGCTCCATTCTCGCCAAATATGCCCTAATTTACTTGCTACACACAACAACCCACCTCTTAAACTATTATAATTTTATTAATATTAATACGTATTATTTGATTGATTAGTATATAATATTACTCGTACAATTAACAACTTGAATATATAAAATTATTATATTAAATTAAAATCATTTTTTATTTTGTTGTAATATTTATCGGAATGTTTAAAAAAAAACACTAGGATTCGGTTAGCACATACACGTCAAATATGCGATTTATCATACATAATAGTAAAAATTAACAAAGAGAAACCAACGTGAATACAATTTCTAATGAAAAGAAACCATTTTCGGTTCATCACATCGTTTAGAAATGACTGCCAAACTTTGTGTTAGATTCATGCATATTGAGTGATAAATATTATTAAAAATATTCTAAATGTGATAATATATTTTTAGGGAACTAATTGAACAAACATTTTGTGAAATTAAGTTGGTCAAATTATATCAATTCTACAATTTGTAGAAACCTCCTCGCAAATGGCCAATTTAGAATAAGTAATGAATGTTTTATCACAGTTTCTTTATTCGCATCACTCCTAATTTATTGATTGAAAACATAAAGAAATTTTTTTCATTAAATTAGAATTGACAAATAACACGACTATTAACTATTTCGGAAGACTCACGATAGAAGAAAAGATAAAAATGCATATCAAATCAATTTTCACGGGCTAATCTAAAGTGCGATGAAATTTCTTGAAAAAATTGTACACAAAATTAAGCAAAATAACATTGTAGTTAGAATAATCGCTGAACCTAGAACTTTTTTCCATAATTTTAATATCTATTGATGCTATAAAAGCATATATAGTTTCATGTAAAATCATTCATGTGATGACCCGGATGTGTAAGTATGTGTACGATGGCTGCACGAACCGAAACCCGGATGGCGGTACGTCTGCGCGGGCGAACCGGAAGGTGACATATCATAAAAAGGGGTCGTCACAATCCCACATCGCTTGGGGAAGTATGTGGAAATGAAACATATGTAAAGAGATCCTCCCAAGATAGTAAGATGCGTTTTGGAGCACAATTGACAACAGATCCCATAAGAACTCTGAACTTAAAAGTGCTTCGACGAGAGTAGTACCAGGTTGGGTGACCGATTGGAAAGTCCTCGTCAAACAAAGCCGTGAGGGGAGGATATTGGGTTACGGCTCAATCCCCAGAGCGGACAATATCTTGCTGGGAAATGGGTCGTTACAAATGGTATCAGAGTCTGTACCCAACAGAAAATGTGGCCAACGAGGACGTTGGGCCCCGAGGGGAGGTGATTGTGATGACCCGGATGTGTAAGTATGTGTACAATGGCTGCACAAACCGGAACCCGGATGGCAGTACGTCTGCACAGGCGAACCAGAAGGTGACAAGTCGTAAAAAGGGGGTCGTCACAATCCCACATCGCTTGAGAAAGTATGTGGAAATGAAACATATGTAAAGAGATCCTCCTAATATAGTAAGACGCGTTTTGGAGCACAATTGACAACGGATCCCATAAGAACTCCGAAGTTAAAAGTGCTTCGGCGAGAGTAGTATCAGGTTGGATGACCGACTGGGAAGTCCTCGCCAAACAAAGCCATAAGAGGAGGATATTGGGCTACGGCCCAATCCCCAGAGCGGACAATATATTGCTGGGAAATGGGTCGTTACAATTCAAAGATGTATAAAACACAGACATATAATCGTGAATGCATCTCTGGTCAAAATTCATTGCAATGTTCTTGCCACCTGTTTGAAATCTTCAAATGCTTTAATCAAGGGGTTGAATAGCTAACTTCTGAACAAAAAGTAAACAAAACTATCTCGTACCTCTTTTCTTCTGTACATTAATTTCACTCCCTAATATATGACTAAAATTTTAATCTGAAACGTTCATTTACATAGTACCGATGATGAGGCAGGAAAAGGGTAAATGTTGAGTTGGTAGAGCTATTATGCAGAATTTGAGAGAACATTGCTTCTGTGAAATAGAAATTCACTTATAAACTTCATATTACAAAATTTATAATTTATAGAGGGTATCAGTGCCACTTGGCAGAATACAATATGATAAAGAATTAACAGACAAAAAAGAGAAAAAGCATGCAGAAGGCGTGAGAGAAATATGCTGGAAGCTTATTTTTTTTTTTTTTTATTTTTTTTTTTTTTTTTATTTTTTTTTTTTTTTTTATTTTTTTTTTTTTTATTTTTTTTTTTTTTATTTTTTTTTTTTTTATTTTTTTTTTTTTTTTTTTATTTTTTTTTTTTTATTTTTTTTTTTTTATTTTTTTTTTTTTTTTTTTTTATTTTTTTTTTTTTATTTTTTTTTTTTTTTATTTTTTTTTTTTTTTTATTTTTTTTTTTTTTTATTTTTTTTTTTTTTATTTTTTTTTTTTTATTTTTTTTTTTTTTATTTTTTTTTTTTTATTTTTTTTTTTTTTTATTTTTTTTTTTTTTTTATTTTTTTTTTTTTATTTTTTTTTTTTTTATTTTTTTTTTTTTTTATTTTTTTTTTTTTATTTTTTTTTTTTTATTTTTTTTTTTTTATTTTTTTTTTTTTTATTTTTTTTTTTTTTATTTTTTTTTTTTTATTTTTTTTTTTTTATTTTTTTTTTTTTATTTTTTTTTTTTTTTTATTTTTTTTTTTTTTTATTTTTTTTTTTTTATTTTTTTTTTTTTATTTTTTTTTTTTTATTTTTTTTTTTTTTATTTTTTTTTTTTTATTTTTTTTTTTTTTTATTTTTTTTTTTTTTTATTTTTTTTTTTTTTATTTTTTTTTTTTTATTTTTTTTTTTTTTATTTTTTTTTTTTTTTTTATTTTTTTTTTTTTTTATTTTTTTTTTTTTTTTTTTATTTTTTTTTTTTTATTTTTTTTTTTTTTTATTTTTTTTTTTTTTTTTTATTTTTTTTTTTTTTATTTTTTTTTTTTTTATTTTTTTTTTTTTATTTTTTTTTTTTTATTTTTTTTTTTTTATTTTTTTTTTTTTATTTTTTTTTTTTTTTATTTTTTTTTTTTTTTTTTTTATTTTTTTTTTTTTATTTTTTTTTTTTTATTTTTTTTTTTTTTATTTTTTTTTTTTTTATTTTTTTTTTTTTATTTTTTTTTTTTTATTTTTTTTTTTTTATTTTTTTTTTTTTATTTTTTTTTTTTTATTTTTTTTTTTTTTTTATTTTTTTTTTTTTATTTTTTTTTTTTTTTTTTTATTTTTTTTTTTTTTTATTTTTTTTTTTTTATTTTTTTTTTTTTTATTTTTTTTTTTTTTTTTATTTTTTTTTTTTTTTATTTTTTTTTTTTTATTTTTTTTTTTTTATTTTTTTTTTTTTTATTTTTTTTTTTTTATTTTTTTTTTTTTATTTTTTTTTTTTTATTTTTTTTTTTTTATTTTTTTTTTTTTATTTTTTTTTTTTTTATTTTTTTTTTTTTATTTTTTTTTTTTTTATTTTTTTTTTTTTTATTTTTTTTTTTTTATTTTTTTTTTTTTATTTTTTTTTTTTTTATTTTTTTTTTTTTATTTTTTTTTTTTTTTTTTTATTTTTTTTTTTTTATTTTTTTTTTTTTATTTTTTTTTTTTTTTATTTTTTTTTTTTTTATTTTTTTTTTTTTTATTTTTTTTTTTTTTATTTTTTTTTTTTTTATTTTTTTTTTTTTTTTTATTTTTTTTTTTTTATTTTTTTTTTTTTTATTTTTTTTTTTTTTATTTTTTTTTTTTTATTTTTTTTTTTTTTTTTATTTTTTTTTTTTTTTATTTTTTTTTTTTTATTTTTTTTTTTTTTTATTTTTTTTTTTTTTATTTTTTTTTTTTTATTTTTTTTTTTTTTTTATTTTTTTTTTTTTTATTTTTTTTTTTTTTTATTTTTTTTTTTTTTTTTTATTTTTAGTTTCTTCTCCAAGCGACAGAACTCCTTTCCTCCGTTTCTTCCATTTTCTTCGATCAAGGTTTGAGGCGCATAGAGGTAACACGATCAAGGCTCGCAAACTCTACAGTAAAGGTAAACGTCTACTAAAGCTAACATTTTGGATAAGTTAAAAAGTGAGTTTTTACCGAAGTTTAGGGTTTCGGTATTTGTGAAAACTCACTGTTTTTGGATGAAACCCGTGGTGTTTCTACGGATTGAAAGATGCTGCTGTTGATTTCTAACAGCTTATTAGTTAGCATTTGTAGCGTGTTTTAAATTCTCTACACGCATGCTACAGGTCCGAGCATTTCTGACACATTCAGAACATCAACGCGACAGCAACCAGGTAAGTTCATGCCGTAGGTTGGCCCTTAAGGCCCTGCAACTTGGAGGTACTAGGAGTATCAGTTCTGTCGGTTCGTTTTGGGTAGAAAAGTTAGAATAAGTTCTGAGTTGTCGGTTTTGTTTCACTCTCTATTGTGATATTCTTGTTGCCTGTTATTTTAGGTTCAAGCACCGTCCATGCATACCGGTTTCGTAAAATCATGTAAACGTTTTATGTACACAGTTTTGAAGTTAAGTAAGATAAAACCTGTAATGAATGTATGGTTAAGTGTGGACGAGGACTGGCATCCTGTTCTTGTCCTTCTCTGGGACTTAAAAATTTATCCCCGCCAAGGATACCCTATACCTTGTCCTTCCCTGGGACCGGCAAAATTACTAACCAGTGTCATGTCTGTTAGGTTAGTATGTTTAGGCGCAGGGTTCCTCTATAAGCCTCACTTATACCACCATGTGCAGTGAAATGTAATGTAATGTTCTGTCACCGTTTTCTGAAAACTGCATGCATAGCATTTTGCATCACTGCATGTTGATTATGTTCTTACTGAGTTTTAGACTCATAGGTGAACTCCCTGTTGTAGGTACGGATAATCAGAGGAGGACCTTGCTCCTCAAGCTGATGAGTAATGGATTGTGGTGGATCGAGCTCATCGGTTTGGTTGCTGATGGCAGACATTCTTCTGTTTGAGGTTCAAGTTTTTATGTGAAATCCATATCTGGAATGATGTGTTTTGTTTAAAAAGCTCTGCTAAGATTCTGTTAGAAATTTGAATAATGTACTGGTTTTTGGTGTTCAAGTTCTTTTAAACCTCGGTAAACGACAGTTGTATAAAATGTGTTTGAGTTATTCTGATCTGTTTGAAATTTCTCATTTAGGTCATGCATGGATCGTTCAAAGTTTAAATCGATCCATGCAGTTGTATTTTTTTTTTTTTTTTATTTTTTTTTTTTTATTTTTTTTTTTTTTTTATTTTTTTTTTTTTTTTTATTTTTTTTTTTTTATTTTTTTTTTTTTTTATTTTTTTTTTTTTTTTTATTTTTTTTTTTTTATTTTTTTTTTTTTTTATTTTTTTTTTTTTTTTTTTTTATTTTTTTTTTTTTATTTTTTTTTTTTTTTTTTTTTTTTTTATTTTTTTTTTTTTATTTTTTTTTTTTTTTTTTTTTTTTTTTATTTTTTTTTTTTTTTATTTTTTTTTTTTTATTTTTTTTTTTTTTTTTTATTTTTTTTTTTTTTTATTTTTTTTTTTTTTTATTTTTTTTTTTTTATTTTTTTTTTTTTTTTTATTTTTTTTTTTTTTTTTATTTTTTTTTTTTTTTTATTTTTTTTTTTTTTTTTTTATTTTTTTTTTTTTTTTTTTATTTTTTTTTTTTTTTTTTTATTTTTTTTTTTTTTATTTTTTTTTTTTTATTTTTTTTTTTTTTTTATTTTTTTTTTTTTATTTTTTTTTTTTTATTTTTTTTTTTTTTATTTTTTTTTTTTTATTTTTTTTTTTTTTTTTTATTTTTTTTTTTTTTTATTTTTTTTTTTTTATTTTTTTTTTTTTATTTTTTTTTTTTTTTTTATTTTTTTTTTTTTTTATTTTTTTTTTTTTTATTTTTTTTTTTTTTATTTTTTTTTTTTTTTATTTTTTTTTTTTTTTATTTTTTTTTTTTTTTATTTTTTTTTTTTTTATTTTTTTTTTTTTTTATTTTTTTTTTTTTTATTTTTTTTTTTTTTTATTTTTTTTTTTTTTATTTTTTTTTTTTTTTTTTTTTTATTTTTTTTTTTTTATTTTTTTTTTTTTTTTTATTTTTTTTTTTTTTTTTTATTTTTTTTTTTTTTTTTTATTTTTTTTTTTTTATTTTTTTTTTTTTTATTTTTTTTTTTTTTATTTTTTTTTTTTTTTATTTTTTTTTTTTTTATTTTTTTTTTTTTTTTATTTTTTTTTTTTTTTTTTATTTTTTTTTTTTTTTATTTTTTTTTTTTTTTTATTTTTTTTTTTTTATTTTTTTTTTTTTATTTTTTTTTTTTTTTTTTTTTTATTTTTTTTTTTTTTATTTTTTTTTTTTTATTTTTTTTTTTTTTATTTTTTTTTTTTTATTTTTTTTTTTTTTTTATTTTTTTTTTTTTATTTTTTTTTTTTTATTTTTTTTTTTTTTTTATTTTTTTTTTTTTTTTTTATTTTTTTTTTTTTTTTTTTTTTTTTTATTTTTTTTTTTTTATTTTTTTTTTTTTTATTTTTTTTTTTTTTTTTTTATTTTTTTTTTTTTTTTTTTTTATTTTTTTTTTTTTTTTATTTTTTTTTTTTTTTTTTTTATTTTTTTTTTTTTTATTTTTTTTTTTTTATTTTTTTTTTTTTTTATTTTTTTTTTTTTATTTTTTTTTTTTTTTATTTTTTTTTTTTTTTTATTTTTTTTTTTTTATTTTTTTTTTTTTTTTTTTTTATTTTTTTTTTTTTTTTATTTTTTTTTTTTTATTTTTTTTTTTTTTTATTTTTTTTTTTTTTTTTATTTTTTTTTTTTTTTATTTTTTTTTTTTTTTTATTTTTTTTTTTTTTTATTTTTTTTTTTTTTTTATTTTTTTTTTTTTTTATTTTTTTTTTTTTTATTTTTTTTTTTTTTTTTTTTTTATTTTTTTTGTTATTTTTTCGGCCCCGTCTTTCTCTTATGTTGTCCATTACTGAAACTGTTTCGCTTCCAACTACAGAGAACTCTCTCTCGGTCAAGTTTTAAAGTTTGTAAATGTTAGTTCCCTGTTTAAAAGAGAAAGGGTGTGAGGGGTTTCAGTCAAGTTTTTGTGTTGTCCCCGTTTCTGCAAGTGTCCCGGAGTGACGGCTTCGATCCCGGACCCCGATCGGGTTCGGTTTTCGGGGTGTCACAAAAGTACAGTAGCATAGTACTTCACCAATCATCAGGTGAAGAACTCCAATCAGCGTCAAAAAAAAAAAAAAAAAAAAAAAAAAAAAAAAAAAAAAAAAAAAAAAAAAAAAAAAAAAAAAAAAAAAAAAAAAAAAAAAAAAAAAAAAAAAAAAAAAAAAAAAAAAAAAAAAAAAAAAAAAAAAAAAAAAAAAAAAAAAAAAAAAAAAAAAAAAAAAAAAAAAAAAAAAAAAAAAAAAAAAAAAAAAAAAAAAAAAAAAAAAAAAAAAAAAAAAAAAAAAAAAAAAAAAAAAAAAAAAAAAAAAAAAAAAAAAAAAAAAAAAAAAAAAAAAAAAAAAAAAAAAAAAAAAAAAAAAAAAAAAAAAAAAAAAAAAAAAAAAAAAAAAAAAAAAAAAAAAAAAAAAAAAAAAAAAAAAAAAAAAAAAAAAAAAAAAAAAAAAAAAAAAAAAAAAAAAAAAAAAAAAAAAAAAAAAAAAAAAAAAAAAAAAAAAAAAAAAAAAAAAAAAAAAAAAAAAAAAAAAAAAAAAAAAAAAAAAAAAAAAAAAAAAAAAAAAAAAAAAAAAAAAAAAAAAAAAAAAAAAAAAAAAAAAAAAAAAAAAAAAAAAAAAAAAAAAAAAAAAAAAAAAAAAAAAAAAAAAAAAAAAAAAAAAAAAAAAAAAAAAAAAAAAAAAAAAAAAAAAAAAAAAAAAAAAAAAAAAAAAAAAAAAAAAAAAAAAAAAAAAAAAAAAAAAAAAAAAAAAAAAAAAAAAAAAAAAAAAAAAAAAAAAAAAAAAAAAAAAAAAAAAAAAAAAAAAAAAAAAAAAAAAAAAAAAAAAAAAAAAAAAAAAAAAAAAAAAAAAAAAAAAAAAAAAAAAAAAAAAAAAAAAAAAAAAAAAAAAAAAAAAAAAAAAAAAAAAAAAAAAAAAAAAAAAAAAAAAAAAAAAAAAAAAAAAAAAAAAAAAAAAAAAAAAAAAAAAAAAAAAAAAAAAAAAAAAAAAAAAAAAAAAAAAAAAAAAAAAAAAAAAAAAAAAAAAAAAAAAAAAAAAAAAAAAAAAAAAAAAAAAAAAAAAAAAAAAAAAAAAAAAAAAAAAAAAAAAAAAAAAAAAAAAAAAAAAAAAAAAAAAAAAAAAAAAAAAAAAAAAAAAAAAAAAAAAAAAAAAAAAAAAAAAAAAAAAAAAAAAAAAAAAAAAAAAAAAAAAAAAAAAAAAAAAAAAAAAAAAAAAAAAAAAAAAAAAAAAAAAAAAAAAAAAAAAAAAAAAAAAAAAAAAAAAAAAAAAAAAAAAAAAAAAAAAAAAAAAAAAAAAAAAAAAAAAAAAAAAAAAAAAAAAAAAAAAAAAAAAAAAAAAAAAAAAAAAAAAAAAAAAAAAAAAAAAAAAAAAAAAAAAAAAAAAAAAAAAAAAAAAAAAAAAAAAAAAAAAAAAAAAAAAAAAAAAAAAAAAAAAAAAAAAAAAAAAAAAAAAAAAAAAAAAAAAAAAAAAAAAAAAAAAAAAAAAAAAAAAAAAAAAAAAAAAAAAAAAAAAAAAAAAAAAAAAAAAAAAAAAAAAAAAAAAAAAAAAAAAAAAAAAAAAAAAAAAAAAAAAAAAAAAAAAAAAAAAAAAAAAAAAAAAAAAAAAAAAAAAAAAAAAAAAAAAAAAAAAAAAAAAAAAAAAAAAAAAAAAAAAAAAAAAAAAAAAAAAAAAAAAAAAAAAAAAAAAAAAAAAAAAAAAAAAAAAAAAAAAAAAAAAAAAAAAAAAAAAAAAAAAAAAAAAAAAAAAAAAAAAAAAAAAAAAAAAAAAAAAAAAAAAAAAAAAAAAAAAAAAAAAAAAAAAAAAAAAAAAAAAAAAAAAAAAAAAAAAAAACAGGAAAAGATAAAACAAAATTCAAACTCTACTAGCTTAAGCTGTGGTGAACTCTTTAATCTATTATGCTTTTACATTTATCTCAGTGAGTACCACCACCTACTATGAAACTTGAGCAAATAACGAAGAAATTTATAAAGCTTAGTAAGAATCATAGTCTAATGATTACCAAATTAAACTGAAATCACATTTAATAATGTTTTAATTTCCATACAGATTAGTCCTCACATTTTTTTTTTTTTTTTTTTTTTTTTTTTTTTTTTTTTTTTTTTTTTTTTTTTTTTTTTTTTTTTTTTTTTTTTTTTTTTTTTTTTTTTTTTTTTTTTTTTTTTTTTTTTTTTTTTTTTTTTTTTTTTTTTTTTTTTTTTTTTTTTTTTTTTTTTTTTTTTTTTTTTTTTTTTTTTTTTTTTTTTTTTTTTTTTTTTTTTTTTTTTTTTTTTTTTTTTTTTTTTTTTTTTTTTTTTTTTTTTTTTTTTTTTTTTTTTTTTTTTTTTTTTTTTTTTTTTTTTTTTTTTTTTTTTTTTTTTTTTTTTTTTTTTTTTTTTTTTTTTTTTTTTTTTTTTTTTTTTTTTTTTTTTTTTTTTTTTTTTTTTTTTTTTTTTTTTTTTTTTTTTTTTTTTTTTTTTTTTTTTTTTTTTTTTTTTTTTTTTTTTTTTTTTTTTTTTTTTTTTTTTTTTTTTTTTTTTTTTTTTTTTTTTTTTTTTTTTTTTTTTTTTTTTTTTTTTTTTTTTTTTTTTTTTTTTTTTTTTTTTTTTTTTTTTTTTTTTTTTTTTTTTTTTTTTTTTTTTTTTTTTTTTTTTTTTTTTTTTTTTTTTTTTTTTTTTTTTTTTTTTTTTTTTTTTTTTTTTTTTTTTTTTTTTTTTTTTTTTTTTTTTTTTTTTTTTTTTTTTTTTTTTTTTTTTTTTTTTTTTTTTTTTTTTTTTTTTTTTTTTTTTTTTTTTTTTTTTTTTTTTTTTTTTTTTTTTTTTTTTTTTTTTTTTTTTTTTTTTTTTTTTTTTTTTTTTTTTTTTTTTTTTTTTTTTTTTTTTTTTTTTTTTTTTTTTTTTTTTTTTTTTTTTTTTTTTTTTTTTTTTTTTTTTTTTTTTTTTTTTTTTTTTTTTTTTTTTTTTTTTTTTTTTTTTTTTTTTTTTTTTTTTTTTTTTTTTTTTTTTTTTTTTTTTTTTTTTTTTTTTTTTTTTTTTTTTTTTTTTTTTTTTTTTTTTTTTTTTTTTTTTTTTTTTTTTTTTTTTTTTTTTTTTTTTTTTTTTTTTTTTTTTTTTTTTTTTTTTTTTTTTTTTTTTTTTTTTTTTTTTTTTTTTTTTTTTTTTTTTTTTTTTTTTTTTTTTTTTTTTTTTTTTTTTTTTTTTTTTTTTTTTTTTTTTTTTTTTTTTTTTTTTTTTTTTTTTTTTTTTTTTTTTTTTTTTTTTTTTTTTTTTTTTTTTTTTTTTTTTTTTTTTTTTTTTTTTTTTTTTTTTTTTTTTTTTTTTTTTTTTTTTTTTTTTTTTTTTTTTTTTTTTTTTTTTTTTTTTTTTTTTTTTTTTTTTTTTTTTTTTTTTTTTTTTTTTTTTTTTTTTTTTTTTTTTTTTTTTTTTTTTTTTTTTTTTTTTTTTTTTTTTTTTTTTTTTTTTTTTTTTTTTTTTTTTTTTTTTTTTTTTTTTTTTTTTTTTTTTTTTTTTTTTTTTTTTTTTTTTTTTTTTTTTTTTTTTTTTTTTTTTTTTTTTTTTTTTTTTTTTTTTTTTTTTTTTTTTTTTTTTTTTTTTTTTTTTTTTTTTTTTTTTTTTTTTTTCCTATTTTTTATTAATGTTTAACTATGTGCACACTTTTTTATGTAAGAAGTGTATTATGCATTTATATGAATGCCTAGGCATATGATTTAGGAAATCATAGCATAACTCTACTCTTTTCTTGTTCCCTTGTGTTATTAATCTTTATGCATAACTCTTTTCATTATCTATATTTCATCGGTGCTATCAAAATATTCTATTTAATGTATAATTACGTTTCTCACACTCATCTCATGGTTTATATTTATCATATTTATCAGACATATTTTTTAATTGTCTATCTTAACTTTTTCTACAACCTTCACTAGACATCTAAGATGAATGTCTAATCCATGTTTTTTACATAACTTACTAGACATTTATTATTAATGTTCTATTTAATTTATATTTATTATATTCCCCTATGTGTATAGGAATTATCAATGCATATATATGAATATTAATGTCCTATTTAATTTATATTTATCATATTCTTCTATGTGTAGGAATTATCAATGCATATATATGAATATACCTAGACACATGACAATTGAAATCATTGGCTAGATACCTAGATCACTCATTTCTCATTTTTATCTCAACTATATGTAATGAGTATGAAATGCAATTCCCACACACCACTTGTGCCAGTGAATTAATGCAAGTGTGTGCACTATATTATTTACTTGATCTTATATTTATCAAATACCATATTAACATGATATAAATGTCAATATGCGTAAATCATATCAACATGTAATGTGAATGCTGATGTGCATGATCCATAATCCCAATATGTAAAGTTGCACACATACGTACATCCTACTGATTATTTCACAGTAGCGTTTGCACGTCACAATATATATTCAAAGGGCTAGGGATTTGTAACCCAATAGAGACCCACAGTCATTCCCCTTCTATTTTCTAACTTTATAAACGTCACACAATACATAGCCGGTGAGATATAAATTGGGTTCGAATGTGATCAATTATAACTCTCGTAATACCATTTTATAAATATAAATAATTTCATAATGCACGATTTAAACACCTTATTATGCATTCACTGAATGCATAATAAATACTAATAATGCATGAAGTATGAGCATGCAAATTGTTGTCAAATGACAAGCAATATATGATGCATGATTAATATTTTTGTGTAGACACCCACTAAAAATGTCTCAACAATCTAAATTTATATTTCATTTCAAATCATCTCAAAGCACATCTAATACCTTTATTATAATTTATAATCATTCAATAGACATTATTAGTCTACTTTAACCTAACACCAAATATTATAATTTATTAATGCTTCTAACTATACAATATATGATATATTTTATAAATCACCAAAATTGATACTCTAATTATCAAATTAGGTCATTTTCATGCCTCCAATCATCCCATACTACCCAAGATTAGTCATCAAAGCACATTAATTTAGTGCTTTCAATTATTAATATAACCAATCGCAACAATAATATACATTAACTATTTTTTTTTTTTTTTTTTTTTTTTTTTTTTTTTTTTTTTTTTTTTTTTTTTTTTTTTTTTTTTTTTTTTTTTTTTTTTTTTTTTTTTTTTTTTTTTTTTTTTTTTTTTTTTTTTTTTTTTTTTTTTTTTTTTTTTTTTTTTTTTTTTTTTTTTTTTTTTTTTTTTTTTTTTTTTTTTTTTTTTTTTTTTTTTTTTTTTTTTTTTTTTTTTTTTTTTTTTTTTTTTTTTTTTTTTTTTTTTTTTTTTTTTTTTTTTTTTTTTTTTTTTTTTTTTTTTTTTTTTTTTTTTTTTTTTTTTTTTTTTTTTTTTTTTTTTTTTTTTTTTTTTTTTTTTTTTTTTTTTTTTTTTTTTTTTTTTTTTTTTTTTTTTTTTTTTTTTTTTTTTTTTTTTTTTTTTTTTTTTTTTTTTTTTTTTTTTTTTTTTTTTTTTTTTTTTTTTTTTTTTTTTTTTTTTTTTTTTTTTTTTTTTTTTTTTTTTTTTTTTTTTTTTTTTTTTTTTTTTTTTTTTTTTTTTTTTTTTTTTTTTTTTTTTTTTTTTTTTTTTTTTTTTTTTTTTTTTTTTTTTTTTTTTTTTTTTTTTTTTTTTTTTTTTTTTTTTTTTTTTTTTTTTTTTTTTTTTTTTTTTTTTTTTTTTTTTTTTTTTTTTTTTTTTTTTTTTTTTTTTTTTTTTTTTTTTTTTTTTTTTTTTTTTTTTTTTTTTTTTTTTTTTTTTTTTTTTTTTTTTTTTTTTTTTTTTTTTTTTTTTTTTTTTTTTTTTTTTTTTTTTTTTTTTTTTTTTTTTTTTTTTTTTTTTTTTTTTTTTTTTTTTTTTTTTTTTTTTTTTTTTTTTTTTTTTTTTTTTTTTTTTTTTTTTTTTTTTTTTTTTTTTTTTTTTTTTTTTTTTTTTTTTTTTTTTTTTTTTTTTTTTTTTTTTTTTTTTTTTTTTTTTTTTTTTTTTTTTTTTTTTTTTTTTTTTTTTTTTTTTTTTTTTTTTTTTTTTTTTTTTTTTTTTTTTTTTTTTTTTTTTTTTTTTTTTTTTTTTTTTTTTTTTTTTTTTTTTTTTTTTTTTTTTTTTTTTTTTTTTTTTTTTTTTTTTTTTTTTTTTTTTTTTTTTTTTTTTTTTTTTTTTTTTTTTTTTTTTTTTTTTTTTTTTTTTTTTTTTTTTTTTTTTTTTTTTTTTTTTTTTTTTTTTTTTTTTTTTTTTTTTTTTTTTTTTTTTTTTTTTTTTTTTTTTTTTTTTTTTTTTTTTTTTTTTTTTTTTTTTTTTTTTTTTTTTTTTTTTTTTTTTTTTTTTTTTTTTTTTTTTTTTTTTTTTTTTTTTTTTTTTTTTTTTTTTTTTTTTTTTTTTTTTTTTTTTTTTTTTTTTTTTTTTTTTTTTTTTTTTTTTTTTTTTTTTTTTTTTTTTTTTTTTTTTTTTTTTTTTTTTTTTTTTTTTTTTTTTTTTTTTTTTTTTTTTTTTTTTTTTTTTTTTTTTTTTTTTTTTTTTTTTTTTTTTTTTTTTTTTTTTTTTTTTTTTTTTTTTTTTTCCTTCGAATCAAAATCTCTTCTTTTCAGTGTCTGCTAAACTTCAAATGGCATCTACATCCCGCAGCAAGAGAAGGTCCAAAAATCCTACTCCAGCTAATGAAATTGCGGAACCAATAACATGGCCATCTCCTTTCTTCAAGAATGCTGACTGTATGAAAAGGTATGAAGACAATATTCAATTCAAGCCCTTGATTCTGAGTAGAAAAGTGGAATTCGAGGATTTAAGTAGCTTAGATTTTGTTGAGCCTTTGAGGAATTTGGGGTTATTAGAACTGTTTGACTGTGATGGCCCGTATTATGAGAAATCAGTGAAAATGTTCTATGCCAATCTTGAAATTTGTCAAAGGCCATTTAAAATTCTTAGCTATGTGTATGGCAAACACATAGAAGTGTCGACAATTTCTATGAAGTGTCGACAAATTTTGTGAAGAAAAGGAGACAGAGGATTTTACGCTTATAAAGTGTCGACAATTTCTATGAAGTGTCGACAAATTTTGTGAAGAAAAGGAGACAGAGGATTTTACGCTTATAAAGTGTCGACAATTTCTATGAAGTGTCGACAAATTTTGTGAAGAAAAGGAGACAGAGGATTTTACGCTTATAAAGTGTCGACAATTTCTATGAAGTGTCGACAAATTTTGTGAAGAAAAGGAGACAGAGGATTTTACGCTTATAAAGTGTCGACAATTTCTATGAAGTGTCGACAAATTTTGTGAAGAAAAGGAGACAGAGGATTTTACGCTTATAAAGTGTCGACAATTTCTATGAAGTGTCGACAAATTTTGTGAAGAAAAGGAGACAGAGGATTTTACGCTTATAAAGTGTCGACAATTTCTATGAAGTGTCGACAAATTTTGTGAAGAAAAGGAGACAGAGGATTTTACGCTTATAAAGTGTCGACAATTTCTATGAAGTGTCGACAAATTTTGTGAAGAAAAGGAGACAGAGGATTTTACGCTTATAAAGTGTCGACAATTTCTATGAAGTGTCGACAAATTTTGTGAAGAAAAGGAGACAGAGGATTTTACGCTTATAAAGTGTCGACAATTTCTATGAAGTGTCGACAATTTCTATGAAGTGTCGACAAATTTTGTGAAGAAAAGGAGACAGAGGATTTTACGCTTATAAAGTGTCGACAATTTCTATGAAGTGTCGACAAATTTTGTGAAGAAAAGGAGACAGAGGATTTTACGCTTATAAAGTGTCGACAATTTCTATGAAGTGTCGACAAATTTTGTGAAGAAAAGGAGACAGAGGATTTTACGCTTATAAAGTGTCGACAATTTCTATGAAGTGTCGACAAATTTTGTGAAGAAAAGGAGACAGAGGATTTTACGCTTATAAAGTGTCGACAATTTCTATGAAGTGTCGACAAATTTTGTGAAGAAAAGGAGACAGAGGATTTTACGCTTATGAAGTGTCGACAATTTCTATGAAGTGTCGACAATTTATAGAAATTGTCGACACTAGGCATAGAAAGTGTCGACAATTTCTATGAAGTGTCGACAAATTTTGTGAAGAAAAGGAGACAGAGGATTTTACGCTTATAAAGTGTCGACAATTTATAGAAATTGTCGACACTAGGCATAGAAAGTGTCGACAATTTCTATGAAGTGTCGACAATTTCTATGAAGTGTCGACAATTTCTATGAAGTGTCGACAATTTCTATGAAGTGTCGACAATTTATAGAAATTGTCGACACTAGGCATAGAAAGTGTCGACAATTTCTATGAAGTGTCGACAAATTTTGTGAAGAAAAGGAGACAGAGGATTTTACGCTTATAAAGTGTCGACAATTTATAGAAATTGTCGACAATTTCTATGAAGTGTCGACAATTTATAGAAATTGTCGACACTAGGCATAGAAAGTGTCGACAATTTCTATGAAGTGTCGACAATTTATAGAAATTGTCGACACTAGGCATAGAAAGTGTCGACAATTTCTATGAAGTGTCGACAATTTCTATGAAGTGTCGACAAATTTTGTGAAGAAAAGGAGACAGAGGATTTTACGCTTATAAAGTGTCGACAATTTCTATGAAGTGTCGACAATTTTGTGAAGAGACAGGATTTTACGCTTATAAAGTGTCGACAATTTATAGAAATTGTCGACACTAGGCATAGAAAGTGTCGACAATTTCTATGAAGTGTCGACAAATTTTGTGAAGAAAAGGAGACAGAGGATTTTACGCTTATAAAGTGTCGACAATTTCTATGAAGTGTCGACAATTTATAGAAATTGTCGACACTAGGCATAGAAAGTGTCGACAATTTATAGAAATTGTCGACAATTTCTATGAAGTGTCGACAATTTATAGAAATTGTCGACAATTTCTATGAAGTGTCGACAATTTATAGAAATTGTCGACAATTTCTATGAAGTGTCGACAATTTCTATGAAGTGTCGACAATTTCTATGAAGTGTCGACAATTTATAGAAATTGTCGACAATTTCTATGAAGTGTCGACAAATTTTGTGAAGAAAAGGAGACAGAGGATTTTACGCTTATAAAGTGTCGACAATTTATAGAAATTGTCGACACTAGGCATAGAAAGTGTCGACAATTTCTATGAAGTGTCGACAAATTTTGTGAAGAAAAGGAGACAGAGGATTTTACGCTTATAAAGTGTCGACAATTTATAGAAAGTGTCGACAATTATAGAAATTGTCGACAAATTTTGTGAAGAAAAGGAGACAGAGGATTTTACGCTTATAAAGTGTCGACAATTTCTATGAAGTGTCGACAATTATAGAAATTGTCGACAAATTTTGTGAAGAAAAGGAGACAGGATTTTACGCTTATAAAGTGTCGACAATTATAGAAATTGTCGACACTAGGCATAGAAAGTGTCGACAATTTCTATGAAGTGTCGACAATTTCTATGAAGTGTCGACAAATTTTGTGAAGAAAAGGAGACAGAGGATTTTACGCTTATAAAGTGTCGACAATTTATAGAAATTGTCGACACTAGGCATAGAAAGTGTCGACAATTTCTATGAAGTGTCGACAATTTCTATGAAGTGTCGACAAATTTTGTGAAGAAAAGGAGACAGAGGATTTTACGCTTATAAAGTGTCGACAATTTATAGAAATTGTCGACACTAGGCATAGAAAGTGTCGACAATTTCTATGAAGTGTCGACAATTTCTATGAAGTGTCGACAATTATAGAAATTGTCGACACTAGGCATAGAAAGTGTCGACAATTTCTATGAAGTGTCGACAAATTTTGTGAAGAAAAGGAGACAGAGGATTTTACGCTTATAAAGTGTCGACAATTTATAGAAATTGTCGACAAATTTTGTGAAGAGCGACAAGTTATAGAAATTGTCGACAATAGGCATAGAATTGTCGACAATTTCTATGAAGTGTCGACAAATTTTGTGAAGAAAAGGAGACAGAGGATTTTACGCTGATAAGTGTCGACCATTTATATAAATTGTCGACACTAGGCATAGAAAGTGTCGACAATTTCTATGAAGTGTCGACAAATTTTGTGAAGAAAGGAGACAGAGGATTTACGCTTATAAAGTGTCGACAATTTATAGAAATTGCGACAATTTTGTGAAGAGACAGGATTTTACGCTTATAAAGTGTCGACAATTTATAGAAATTGTCGACACTATGCATAGAAAGTGTCGACAATTTATAGAAAGTGTCGACAAATTTTGTGAAGACAGGAATTTACGCTTAAAATAGACTTCTATCAACATAAATCTCACTTCATTCCCACAAAAGATTTCCATACATTTGTCCAAAATATCCATTTCCATACATGTATCCATAACATCCATAAAATATTTCCATACATTTGTCCATAATATCAATTTCCTTAAATTTTACCTTTATCCATAATATCCATAAAATACAAAAGATTTCCATACATTTGTCCATAATAAGTACAGATTCACAAAGGCTAATCAAGTTCATAACAGCATTACAAGGTCAGTGTCTGTGAATGCCTGGGTGCACTGAAGACTCCTGCATGATGTAAACAATTGATTGTTAACAATAATTAAGTATGATGTAACAAATTGGAAAAGATAAAACACAATACTAACTTGGGTTCCGATGCAAGCTGCAGAAAACCCGAACAAAGTTGATCTTCCTCGTGATGTTGATGCACTAGCTTCCATGGTAGCATCAAGAGTTACTCCTTTGCAAGTTCTAGCATTATGGTTCAGACCCCGACATTTACTACACTTGATAACCTTACGTGTCTTGCCCAATGTACTCTGACCTTGAGGTTCATCAACATCCCTCGTTCTCTTCTTTTTCGGCCTCCCAGGTGGTCTCTTCACAATCGGTGGCTGAATTTCACCCATAGCTGAAGGTGGCCACATGTCTACGCCATTCATTGGATGTATGAACTGAGAATATATCGTCAAATATGTTTGCCGATGGTAGCAACGATCAACGTACGATTCAATGTCCCTTCTCATGAATGATATGCATGGTACAGCATGAACACATGGTATTCCTGCGAGCTGCCACCGGTTACAACTGCAAGTAGCGTTGGCTAAGTCAACAACAAATTGTTGATGGGCATCACTAACTTGAAATCTTTCACCTCCACCTCCGGTTGCACACCAATTTTTAGCTCCATCTCGTATCTTGGCCAATTTCTTTCGTATCTGAGGACATAGTAGTCCGTTTTGTTGCTCCATTTGTTCACGCCTCTTACAAATTCTTGCCATCATTGTCGTCCTGATCATTTCTATCATGCTCACAATCGGCTTGTCACGTGTTGGTAAGATGAAAGCATTGAATGACTCGCTCAGGTTGTTCAACGTCAGCTCACACTTCGATATGTGACTGAAAGCATGTCTGCACCAGTGCTTCGCATCATACTCCGCAAGGTATCTATATGCTGCTTCATCGAAGTCCCGTAGCCTCGTCATTTCTTTCACAAACATTTCACGTGTTGTCGCAGTCGAAGCATTCCACATAATGTCTTTGTAGAGTTTTCCGCGAAACTTCTTCTTGAAGTTTGCGTACATATGACGTACGCAAAATCGAACCTCTGCATCAGGTACATGTTTTCGCAGTACTACTTCCAAACCCTGCATCAAATATATGTCATATGTTAGTAGGTGAAAGCATATAAATGTTGACAATGATCACATATACTTACTTTTTGTTGATCGGAGATGAATGTCCAGCCTTCACCACGAGCTGATCCAATATCCGTCAACAACAACCTGAGAAACCATTTCCAAGACTTCTTCGACTCAACATCGACAACAGCCACTGCAACAGGATATATTCCGTCATTTGCATCTACCCCGATAGCGGTTAGAAGTTGACCAGGACATGCCCCCTTCAAGTGACACCCCTCCAAACTTATTACCGGTCGACATCCGGCTAACAGGCCTCTCTTACATGCATCTAAACACATGTAAAGTCGCTTGAACATGGGCTCTGTTTGACCATCAACCCTGTCAACATTAATAACGAATGTGCTACCAGGATTGGATCTCAGAACTTCCTCCGCATAAGACCCCAGCTGTTTATATTGCACGGTTGAATCCACATTTACAGCCCTCCTCCTTGCCCTGATTGCTAGGCTAGGGCTGATGGTGACATTAAAGTCTCGTCTAACCGTGTCAATGATCGATGATATTTCCCACCGAGGTTGGCTTCTAAATCGATGCAAATAACGTTCTGCCACCCACTTAGCTGTTGCATGTCGACTCTCTATTGTGCGAGCACAGTCATGAACGTCATTCAACCTCTTCACTTGGAAAGACTCTTCATTTGTCACCTTTGATGCGTAGAGTCTCCAAGGACAACCTTTCTGACAAACCGCTTCTATTCTTGCTCTCTCATGTTTTCTAAATCGGATGTCATATCCGTTAACCAAAGAATAATCAGAGATTTTTTTCCTAATTTCAGCCAATGAGCTGAATTTGTCTTTCAAACATAATTCTAAAGAGTTGTTGACCAATTCCGCAGTGTCCGCCTCATGCATCGTATCCTCCGATTCAGCAATAGAAATAATGTAATCAGGTAAGGAGGCTGAAACTGATGGAATCGGAATATGAATTGGATCCCATGCTTCACCCACTGCTGCAACATGTACATAAGTTTGATCCCCCGAGGCACCGCCAGCTGCATCATCTACATGAGTTGGATCACCCACTTCACCAACTTGAGGACCACCATCAAACTCAGATGCATTAGAGGACCCATCAATTATAGCCTCTTCCTGGTAGATGCCTTCATGATCTACGTACATATGAATGTGACGTTTGTGATCCAACGCCCCAACCATTTGAAGTACGTCATTATCGGACTTCACTGCTCTCAATCCGTTTTTCATTCCTAATGGAGGCTCCACGTAATACAAAGTCTTCCATACTCCAGCTCCGACATCTACCACCATGTCGACAACCTCAAAAAATGAAATCCTATCTACATCAATATTTGTCGCTAGTGCAACATCCCCACCCACGTACTGTAACTTGTTCGTCTTGACGAACTTCCCTCCATAGTGAAAGTCAATTGAAAATGTGTCCATCTTCTTCCCTGCAAGGTTACATGAATTTAATTCGATTAAACCAGTTTTGGTATTTAAATTCTAAACAACTTCATACACATTTACCCTTTAAACAATAGCCTTATTGAACCATAAGATCAAATTATAATTGAAGTATGAAGCATCTAACTAACCAAGACGAACATTAGTTCGGTTGCATCCAACCTAGGCTAACACATTAATCTCTTTTTCTCTGCTTTTTAAACATGATACAGGTCAAAATCTTAACTTTGATTCATGTTCATTATTATGAGTTAAGGTTACAGAATGAGTTCTCGGGACCATAAGATCAAAATTATAATTGAAGTATGAAGCATCTAACTAACCAAGACGAACATAGTTCGGTTGCATCCAACCTAGGCTTACTAACCAGAAAATTCGTTCAGAATAACAACGAAGTTCAGAAACCCTAACTATTCAATAATAACTATTGGTTCAGATTTCATACTCCAAAAAAACAAAGAACTTCGGCCATTACAGTAAGCGAGAGGATTTTTACCTTGCCGTCGTAGTAAGCGTGACAACTTTTTAGTTCCGTTAGCCTGGCGACTGGCGAGAGAGAGTCGAGAGGAGCGAGCGAGAGAGAGAGAGAGAGAGCGCGGCGAAGGCGAGCTAGGGGGTCTCGGGAGAGAGCGAGAGAGCGAGCGAGGAGTCTGGCGAAATGAGAGGGAAATTCTGTCTTTCGAAGAGGAGAAAGACAGCTTTCCTCTGGGTTTTTCAGAAAAAACCAGGGTTAAATTAATCGAACCGGTCCGGTCCGGTTCTGATTCCATGCAGGGGCATGTCTGGAAGAAAATGTGAGCACGTGACAAAAACGTGGTTTTTTAACGGAAAAAATGACGGTAGGGGCTAAATTGCACATTACCCAAGTTGTAGGGGCTAAATTGCCCATTATTCAATTTTAGGGGGTAATTTGCCCATTTCACCTAGTTGTAGGGGCCAAATTGCACTTTACCCTTTATTATATATAAATATTAACACATAACTAATTTAACAACTCAAGAGTTACGACTTCTCTCAATTGCAATATCTTTAAATCCCTTCGTAAGAAACCTTCATTAGCTTATATCAGTATTCTATTTATTTTAATA
Source organism: Begonia masoniana (assembly GCA_022432975.1). Classification (NCBI taxonomy): domain Eukaryota; kingdom Viridiplantae; phylum Streptophyta; class Magnoliopsida; order Cucurbitales; family Begoniaceae; genus Begonia; species Begonia masoniana. The sequence continues at coordinate 15,717,319 of CM039516.1, forward strand.
ATTTCCAATAATCAAGATTTATAGTTTATATGCTTACATCACATCAATAAAATCAACCATTAAAACATGTTAATTCCAATATTCATCCTTTCAAGCCTAATCACTTCAATATCATTCTCTTTCAATTCTTTAAACCAATTCATCTAATAACATCAAAGATCATTAATATACAATTCCAAATCCTCCATGATAATTTCCCCAAATCATCATTTTTTCACTTAAATTTTGTGAATTTCAACATAATTTAGTAAAAGCAAAGGTTAGAGACTATTACCTCTTGAAGACTTTATTTCTTCAACTTCACTTTTTGATTCTTAACTCAAATGGATCCTCTTGATGAGAGGAACAACGTTCCTCGAGGGGTGGAAGGTCAATTCTCACTTTTTCCCCATCAATTTTGACTTCTCTCTCGAATTTCTTTATTTTTCTCATTTTTTCTCTCCTCCCTCTATCTCTCTCTTTTTCTTCCCTGGTTTGCACGAAACATGACTGGTCTTCAGCCCTAAGCAAGTTTCTAGAGAGATCTTAGGGTTAAATTACCATTTTGTCCATGTAAAGTTACCGTTTTACTCTTTATTCCATTGATTTTTACAAAAATATCATGTTTAATTATCTTTGAAGCATAATTAGCTTAATATCCATGATTAACATAATTAATAATAATTAGTTTACATTAATTACCCTTTAATTACACTTTAATGACATAATTAGTCACTAATCATTGAATGACACATGTCCCCACTTCATCGATTGTCTAATTAATTACATGGCCACATACTTTAAGATGTTATGAACATTTTGCGTTCAATGACCTTCTTCAAATTTCCACTCTAAAATCAAATTTAGAGTGATTTACCAAAACAGTGCAATTTTTCGATAAAACTAACTTAATTTATTTCCAACATCCATAACTTTCATTGCATATGTCCAATTGTGGCGACAAGGCGTGCTTTATAGTGATTTAGAGAGCCGTCTGCATTGGTTTTCAACTCAAAAACCCATTTGCAGTCAACAACTTTACAATTCGGAGGAAGTAGTGTAACACCCGACATTTTAGCCATGTAATTATTCCTTGAACAATTAAATGAGATATACATATATTGGCCATTAATGAAGTGCGTATTTCATTGGAGTTTTGTGATACCCTAAGTGGATGTCTAGAAAAAACAGATCGGTGAATTTAACTAATAATTCAATTGGAAAATCAAACTAAAAATCAACGAAAACAGAACACCTTGGTTAAAAACTAATGGGAGGGCAAATTAGATAAACCAATTAAGGCTGGTGGGAGGAAGCCAATGGTTGAGTGACACTTGGCAACTTGTTGAAGAAGCCATGTTCTTTTCTCTTCCCTCCTACGTGAAACCCTCGTTTCTCATCTGCTTCTTTCCACTGCTCTCTGTTTTCTCTCCTCCAGGCGACTGCAACCTTTCCAAAAGACTTCCATTCTTCTGTTTTCTCCAGTGAAGGTAATCATCTGCTAAAGTTAACGAGTTTGGATAAGTTAAAATGTGAGTTTTGTGGAAGTTTAAGGTTACAATATTTTGAGAAAACTCAATGTTTTTGGATGAAAACACGTTAGTCTGTTTTCTAAAGGTTGAATGGAGTTTGCTGCATTTTCTACTAAGTTATTAGTTAGCATTTGCAGCTTGTTAATTTCTCTTTTCGTGCACATCATAGATTCGTGCATCACCGAGACAATACATTTAAGACTTTCAGCTCCGCAGCAAACATGTAAGTTTATACCCGTAGGTTGGCCCTTAAGGCCCTACATCACGGAAACTCTAGGATTTTACTACTTTCGGGAGGTTTCGGGTAGATAAGTTGAAGTTATATTCCAAGTAACCTGTTCTTCCTTTAGGTTTTGTTGTGTTATTTCTGTTGTCTGCTGTTTTAATTGTAAGCACAGTGAATGTCCATGTATACACGATTTTCTGAAATTTCATGCAAAACTGTTTTCTGTACACGGTTTGAAGCTAAGTAAGATAAAATCTGACTGAAATGTATTGGTTAAGTGCGGGACAGGGACTGGCCTACTGTTCTGTTTCTGTATATCTGTTTGTGCCTGTCGTGCACTTGCTAGTTCCCCTATAAGCCCCACTTATACCTCTCTGCCACTGAAACATAATGTACTGTTCTATCACCGTATTCTGAAAGTTCATGCATAGTATATGCATTACTGTATTTATATATGTTTTTACTGAGTTTTAGACTCATAGTTGAACTCCCTGATGTAGGTACTGAACCCGCAAATGAGGACTTTGTGCCTCACTCCGACGAATAGGTGGCTAGTGGCTCGAGCTCTCAGGGGTGGTTGTGGCAGCCAGACATGTTTCTGACCCGAGGGAGGGAAGTTTTTAAAGTAATGTTCAAGTCTGTAAAACTTTACTGGGATTCTGTTGTTTTGTTTTTAAACCTCTGTTGTGGTTCTGTGTTTTTGGTTTAAAAACTCTGTTGGAAATTTTATAATGTATAGGTTCTGATGTTTGAGTTTTAAACCTCTGTTTGACAGTTGATAGTTGTCGTTTTGAAATATTTTGTTGTTGATGTATTTAAAACCTCTATATTTGACAGTTGAATTTATGTTCTGAAGTATTCTAGAATTGTTTGGAATATTTTCTCTTTTAAGGTGTGCATGGATTATCTCTGATTTTAGAGTCATCAATGCAATCTGTTTTCCTTAAATTTCTGTCATGTTTTCCTGATATACCCAAAATCATATTTTGAATCATTTTCTGAAGCTTGAAGCTTTTATACCTCATGTTTTCACGTCTTCTGTTTTCATGTAATCCTGTTAAAAGTTGTCAGTTTTGTCTTTAAACTCTACATCTACCGCTGCCCTTTTTAAAAGCACATCCACCGCTGTCACTATTCATTTTTGTCTTATTCACATCCACCGCTGTCACTGTTCATTTTTGTCTTATTCACATTCACCGCTGTCACTGTTCATTTTTGTCTTATTCACATCCACCGCTGTCACTGTTCATTTTTGTCTTATTCATATCCACCGTTCTCTTTAGAAATCACATCTACCACTACTCTTTTAATAAGCACATCCACCGCTGTCACTGTTCACTTTTGTTTTATTTACACCCACCTATGAATAGTAAATTTCTATTTGTAGTTCACATCCACCCGTGAATAGTAAATTTCTGTTTGTAGTTCACATCCACCGATGAACAGTAAATCTCTCTTTTGTTTATTCGGATGCACCGTGTTAGTGGCTTTACACACTTACAAGCAAGTGCACGTGTCGCTAACGAGTAATAGAATAAGTAGAGTATCGATCCCACGAGGATATTCTTAATTGTGTTTAAATTCGCTATAAAAATCTTATAAAAATATTGAGATTTTAAATGATGATAAATATAAATAAATTCAGAATTGCGATGAAATAAAGTAAATCAGAATAAAAGAGGTAAAAATAATAGAAGAAGGCCTTGGCTAGGATCGATTTCTTCGTTACGATGATTCTGCTACTAATGCTCTGATAATGCTCTGCAGCATTATCTAAAAAAAACAGCAAGAATAAAAATATTTTCTAGGATTCTGTCGAATTGCCTAGGTAAATTCAAATTAGAATTTCTTTCTACCTTGAAAGAATGTAACTAATATTGAATTTTCGATACGTGCTATTCTTATCGCCAATCAAATTAATGTTAACTACGTTGTAACAATTTAATTCGATTAATTATTCGTGCATCTGAAATTTATATCTATCTGTCGATACAATATAAACATGAATCGTCAACCTATCTATCGATACGATCTGACTTAGCAAGAAAATTTCACAATTAATTGTTCAATAGATAATTGCAGAAACAAAACCAAGATCATAGCAAAATATCGCAACAAATATTATCGTCCTAACCAAGATAAAAAAGTTTAGCTACTAGACATAATTAAAAATAAACTCAAAACAATGGTGTTCATAAAAATCATAAAATAGTAAGAAGTCAAGGAGAAGAAAAATGAAGGAATGGTATTGTCTCCCTTCTCTGTTCCAGAACTCTATCTCCAGCAGGAAGATCCCCCTAGAATGCCTCTGCGTAGTCTCCCTTATGGTTGAAAAGTATCCCTTCTTTTTCTGCATGCAATCATCCCTTTTCTCTCTCCAATTTATTATTCATTTAATTGATCCACCTATTCTTTTTGCTTGATTCCAGGATTTTGCTTTTCTCTCTCATCCATTATGTTTAATTGTTTTGTCATCTAGTGCTGCCCAAGTTTAGCTTTCTTCCGCTGCCCAGTGACCATCTTTTATTTTTTTTTTCTTTTAGTCTTCCGCTGCCCAGCTGCCCAGCTTCCTTTTTTCCCTTCTAGTCTTCCGCTGCCCGTTTCTTCTTTAATTCTACCGCTGCCCGAGTTTTTGTTTCTTTCAGCTTCTTCCGCTGCCCAGCTTCCTTCTTTCCCTTTTAGTCTTCCGCTGCCCAGCTGAACAGTGCTCTCTTCCGCTAGTTTTTATTTCTTTTATTTCAGCGTCTTCCGCCACTTTTGTCATCTAATGCTGCCCCTCATCACGTCTTCCGCTGCCCAGCTTGCTTTATTCCCTTCAGTCTTCTGCTGCCCAGCTGCCCATTCTTCAAATCATCCGCTGCCCTATTTAATTAAATCCAAATCTAATTCTTCCATGAATTCAACATTCTCTTCTCCATAATCGGCAACTAATTTCCTCAATTTACGTGATTTGATTCCTCTTCTCCATGATCTTCAACTTTTGAATTTTATTCTCCCTCTAATAACATTACATTCAAATACGAAACTGTGAAATTCAAATTAAAGAGAAAAATCTACTTTTAATGGGAAATCTACATAAATATATTAAATTGAATCAAAACACTAATGCTGCAAGATTAAATAGCCATTGTATTAAATTCATACCACTTTATTATTGCAATCACTCAATTCATACAAGTTTTCTTATGTAAAGTTTGCATAAAATGACTCTAAAATAAGAGTCATCACACCGCTACCACTGTTCACTTTTGTCTTATTCACATCCACCTGTGAATACTAAATTTCTGTTTGTAGTTCACATCCACCAATGAACAGTAAATCTCTTTTTTGTTTATTCGCATCCACCGCTGCCACTGTTCACTTTTGTCATATTCACATCCACCTGTGAATAGTAAATTTCTATTTGTAGTTCACATTCACCTGTGAATAGTAAATTTCTGTTTGTAGTTCACATCCACCGGTGAACAGTAAATCTCTCTTTTATTTATTCGCATCCACCGCTGCCACTATTCACTTTTGTCTTATTCACATCCACCTGTGAATAGTAAATTTCTGTTTGTAGTTCACATCCACCTATGAATAGTAAATTTCTGTTTGTAGTTCACATCCACCTATGAATAGTAAATTTCTGTTTGTAGTTTACATCCACCCGTGAACAGTAAATCTCTCTTTTGTTTATTCGCATCTACCACCTCCACTGTTCACTTTTGTCTTATTTACATCCACATGTGAATAGTAAATTTCTGTTTGTAGTTCACATCCACCTGTGAACAGTAAATTTCTGTTTGTAGTTCACATCCACCTGTGAATAGTAAATTTCTGTTTGTAGTTCACATCCACCGGTGAACAGTAAATTTCTCTTTTGTTTATTTTCACTGCATGTATTTTTATCACGTTTCCTCTGCATGGTCGTCGCCCACCCAGCCTTTTATTTAAATGTTCCAAGTATTTTGATTTTCTTATGTAATTCATTATGCAGTCCGGTTTAACTGTTTTACCGTTTTGTCTTTAAATCCCGAGAAGGTTTTCTCTAGCTGTGAAGTTTTAAGGGTTGTTTTAAAAGTCCAATCTGTTTACAAAAAAAAATATAGTCCCGTTTTGGATGTCCCGGAGTGATGGCTCCTCGGACCCCGATCTAGTCGGGGGCCGTCACAAGTAGAACTAAAGACCAAGTCTTATTTTCCAGAAGAGCATGCATTTCTTCTTGCATGGTAGGCTTCGGCTTCAGAGTAAGTAGTTGGTTCAAGGCAAACATAAAGTGTTGTAGAAGCCCAAGCCTTTGGTTTATGTATTTCATCTTGTACTCAACAATGATATGTCTTGAGTGAAATGGTTGGATGCGCCAGAATTAGAACACCAAGAAGATTGAAGCGAGCCATGCGGTGGCAATGGTACTATTTGTGGAGAAGAAGAGGAGGCCACCGTTGTGTTCAACGACCTTGGAGGTTGAGGTTTGAAAGAAATATTGGTGCGATGGCAGCAAACATTTGTCGTATGCCTAACTTTGTGACATATTTGGCACTTGGGTCGATAAGAATTGGAATGGGTGGGTCGCCAATTGGTTTGTGGGCCAAAAAGTTTTTCTAAGACACTGGGAGCAGTAGGGTATTGAGGAAGAGAACGTGTTGTTGGGTGGGGGAGGGCAAGAAGGAACAACCACGACATTGGCATGGAGAGTGTTTAGTTGAGTAGGGTGATTCTGTTTGTCAAGGCAGAACTCGTAGCTCAGTAGAAAATTGTGTATTTACTCGATTGTGGGTTGAGTAGAGGGATGAGAGACAACGATGACAAATGGGTTGTACTCGTTCCCTAGTCCCCCAAATAGGTGAATAAGTTGATCCTTGGAGGAGACTGGCTCGCCGATAGGAGGGAGATTGTTACAAATGGTGGTTAGTTTTTTAATATAGTCGTTCACAAAATCTCATCTTTGATGAGTTGATGAGAAGCTGAGCATGCATTTCAGTGATTATGGCTAAGGAAAGGGTAGAGTATAGTCGACCAAAGGCAGTCCATATTTCAACTGTGGATTTATAAGCGAGATCAATAGAAGAATGGGTTTTGACAAGGAAGCGAATAATCAACTCATAACCAAATGGTTGTATTGATGTCAGACATCAAAATTGGGATTTGGCTTAAAGGTAAAGTTATCTAGAAATTTGGGTGGGGAGGGATAACAAGTGTCAAGAAAACACTCTTAAGTCGTTGGCTATGATGACGTTCAAAAGTTGAGTTTTCCAAATAAGATAGTTATCAGAGTGAATTTAATAGCGAGATTCTGATTTTGTGATGGAAAAGAAGGAAAAAAGGAAGTTTGGGTTGAAGGCAGCTCAGGTTGAAAGGCAACACGGGCAATTGGATTTTGAGGACAGATATTACTGCCAGAGGAAGTCATTGGCTTTGATACCATGTTGAGAGTAGAGGTATTATGTAGAATCTGAAAGAAAATTGCTTCAGTGAAATAGAGAAATTCACATCTAAATTTCATACTACAGAGTTTACAATTTATGAAGGATATTGTTGGGAAAAATAACAACGAAACTTTGGCGGGAACGATAATAATAATACCACTGACAATATAATTACACTACTAACCAAGCGGTACGAGAAACGATAGAAGATGCTATGTGAAAAATACCTAGAATATTTTTCCATACTATAAGATTATAACGGCTAAGTGGTAAGAGAAATAATAACTAAAATGAACACCGAAGATTTTACGTGGAAACCCAAATAGAAAAAAAATCACTGGGACCAAGTCCAGAAAGATTTCACTATGAAAAATAAGATTTACAATATTTTTCAAAAATATCGAATATTCTAGAAAATATTCACTAAGAGAAATCACCACTCTTAGAATTCATCATGTGCACAAAAGCACCACACCTATTTTTCCCTCATACTCCTTTTTTTTTTCTCTTCCTCCAAAAAATCTTCACTAGTTTTCTCCCTCTTCTCAGAGAAGAAATTATCTCTTCTCTACGGATCCTTGAGAATCTACATTTTTCAGGATGATTTCCTTTCATCAGGAATTCTCTATTTATAAAGAGATTTCAATTTTTCTTCTATATTTCATTTATGACGTGAAGAAGTAAGCTTGAAACTTTCTTCTTCATTAATGACGTGGGTTCCTCCTCATAAAGAAGGCACCCCACAATAATTACACTGTACTCAAAAGTACCCTTGATTTTCCATAAAGAAATCAAACTTCTTGTACCATTGTCTTGGGACTTGCTTTAATCCATGCAAACTCTTCTTCAATTTACACATCAGATGTTCCTTTTCCTTGACAATGAGTCCTTCTGGTTGTTCCATGTAAATCATTCACATTGAGTTGCTCGATCTCCAAATTAAAACTTGAGGCTAATCCAAGTACCACCCGAATGAATGATATTTTCACAACAACTGAAAAATTTCCTCAAAGTCAACCTACTTCTTTTTACCAAAGTCTTTTACGACCAATCATGCCTAATACTTTGATTGTGAATTTTTATCTTTGAGTCTGTATACCCATTTGTTCTTGAGTGCCTTTCTTCGCTTTAGAAGCTGAACCAACTCATAAGTATAGTTCTCATACAATGATCTCATCTCATCTTGCATTGCATCGAACTAGTTCTTCTTTTGTTGATGCTCCATAGCTCCTTATAGCACTCAGGTTCATCGCCATCAGTGATCATTACATACTCGTTTACAGAGTACTTTCTTGATGGTTGACCATCTCTTGTTGACTTTCTTAACTCTGGTTCTGCAACTGTTTCAAGAGAAGTCTCTGTTTCTCCATGGTCAACATCTACAGTTGTTTGATCACTAGATTCTCCAACATCTTTCCGTTAAAAGTTGATTTCACCTGATCAACTTTTACTAGATGCTCATCAGTGATCTCCATATCTTTCTTTTTATCTTCAATTGTATGATCTTCAAAGAAGACAACATTTCGGTTTCTGACAATCTTCTTGTCAACCAAATCCCAAAGCCTGTATCTGAATGTATCACTTCTATATCCGAGGAATATGCATTCTTTAGCTTTGTTGTCTAGCTTGGACTTCTCATCTTTAGGAATATGGACGAATGTTCTGTATCTAAACACCTTTATATGTTTATAAGAGACCTCATTTCTTATCCATAGTCAGTTTGGCACTTTTCCACTCAGAGGTGTTGATAGAGACAAGTTGATGACATTTACTGCAATATTCATTGCTTCTCCCCATAATGTTTTGGGAAATTTTGAATGTGATAACATGCACCTTATTTTCTCCACGATAGTTCTATTCATTCTTTCTGCAATGCCATTTTGTTGAGGAGTCTTTGGAACAAATTTTTCGTGCCTGATCCTTGGCATTTTGCAATATTCATCGAATGATCCCATATATTCACCATCATTGTCTGTGTGAATGCATTTTAACTTCTTTCCAGTTTTTTGCTCTGTAAAAGCATGAGACTGTTTGAAAACGTTAAACACCTCATCTTTAGTCTTGAGTGCATAAATCCAAACCTTCCTTGAGTGACCATCAATAAATGTGATCATGTATTGGGCACATCTTAACATTTTTGTTGACATGAGACCGTAGACATCTGAGTAAATAACTTCTAACACTTCTAATTTCATAGATGCAGAATTCTTCTTAAAGAAAACTGTGTTGTTTTCCCGCCAAACAATAAATACAGCTTGACAGAGGTTCATCTCTTAGATGTGGCAAATAATCTCTTTTGCCAAGCAATTGAAGTCCTTTTTCACTTATATGACCAAGCCGTTTGTGTCATAACTCAATGGACGAGTCATCTTGTACAACATTTACTGATTCTTCCTTCACAGCCACTTGAGTCATATACAAGCTAGATTTTTTGATTCCTTTCGCTATGATTAGCGAACCTTTGCTGAGCTTCCATTTTCTGCCAGCAAATTTGCTCTTGTAACCAGCATCATCAAGAGCACCGACTGATATTAGATTTAGTCTAATATCTAGAACATGTCTGACATCTTTAAGACCAATTCACATCATGTGTTGGTCTAGATACAGATGTCTCATTTTCCAATTATTCTGGAAACGTGACTGTTCCACATTTTAACAATGCCAAAATCACCGCTGATGTAAGATGAAAAATACTCCACTTTTGAAGTAACATGATAAGATGCTCCAAAGTCACACACCCTTTTTATTTTTTGACTTTGATCTTCCTGACGTGCTGGCTCCAGAGAACCCCACGTTCCTTTGATCTCCCTCTCGTTACTGATAAAGCCTCCGAAGAAGTGGGTTCCTTGTTCTTTCGTCTACTTTCTTCGTCAACAGCAATATCATTGAACATCAATGTTGTTTTTACAGTACCGTTAGCAAATTTACAATGAGGTGATCATATGAATTTGACAAACTTTGAAGTAAAAGTTCTACTATTTCATTTTCGTCAATTTTGTGCTTCATTGCTGTAAGTTGAGAAAATAATGTGTTGAGAGTATTGATGTGGTCTGTCATTGTTGTAGATTCTGACATCCGAAGGGTATATAATTTTCTTTCTAAGAAAATTTTATTATACCACAACTTCTTCTCATATAATTTTGTCAGCGTATCCCAAACTTGTTTCGCCGGTTCTAAGTCTTTCATGGTAAAAGGCTTGTTAAGTTCATTCTTTAACTTAACAATCTTTTCTCTGTCTGGGCTCACAATCAACATGTCGTCGACATAAAGTAGGAGGATTATAAATGTACCATTTGTGAACTTTTTCACCAACACACAATGGTCTAAGGAAGTTTTCTTGTATCGCTTGGTTAGTGGTGTAATTTTATTGTCAGTGATATTATTATTATCGTTCCCGCCGAAGTTTCTTTGTTATTTTACCCAACAAGTGGTATCAGAGCTATTATCATCCGTGTGAATCTTCTCAAGATATACTTGCTTGGTATTTAGCACTTCTCGTATCCAATGATATTTAATATCTATATGCTTTGACTTCGATTGAAAGCTCGGGGTCTTGCTCAAGTGAATACCACTTTGACTGTTGCAATACAAGATGTATTTATTTTGTTCATGACATAATTCTGTCAGAAATTTTTGCATCTACAAAATTTCTTTACAAACTTTTGTAGCCGCCATAAACTCAGCTTCTGTCGTAACAGTGGTATTATTATTATTGTTCTCTCCACGTCTTACAGCGGTGATATTATTATTGTTCCCACCAATTTCGTTATTATTATTTTTTTCCAACAAGTATCTGTGCCACTTGGTAGAATACAATATGCTAAACAATTAATAGGTAGGAAATAGAAAGAGCACACAGAAGGAGTGAGAGGAATATGCAGGAAGCTACGACACTTTCTCAGCAGCAACCATTAATGATGAAGCAAATGAGTTTAAGGAGTTAGCTCATGGTCAAGAGGAACATTTTTTCTTGACAATAGAAAGACCTCTGACTGTCGTATGCCAAGAAGAGAAAAATCAAGTGGGTGCCCCGTCGGGCTCATCTGGCCCGGATCGTTATTATAGTCCGCTTGCTTTACAATTCTACTAAATAGAGGCCATGTAGATGTATGCACTAAGTTACATGCACAATAAACCAGTTGATAATAATAATTAACCGGTTTGGATAATATTCATGGTAATTAAAATAAAACAAAAAATATGTGTGTAAAATGCAAGTTATGAACTACTATTCGGTTGTGTTAATAAAAAATCTCACTTGGAGATTCAGTGTTAATATGATTCAATAACAATGTGTAACAATATGATTCACGAATATTGACACTTCATTTTCCTACCTTAAGAATCCACAAGTCGACACGGGTGATTGGGTTCAAGCCCTAACACAAACTATCCTCTAAGACTTCATGCATATAACACACATTTTATGTTATATCATTCATCAGACAATGCATGTGATAATGTGTTTGTTGCTATCTCTCACTCACAATCAGAACATCCTCCCGTGGTAATCTACACACCTAACACATTTTTCCTATATGCCCACGAATCAAAAATCTTCAACTTGTACTATGCATTTCCTGTGCGTGGAAAGACCCTAGCCTAACACGATTTTATCACTTTTCATAGTGATAATTTCACATACATGTTAATTTTAGGCCATTAAAAATTCATTTGTAAGCTACTCAAACTCTATCAATTAATACAATATTGTTCATTTAGACCTAGGCCAACACAATTATATTGTTAGGTTTTATCTTAAAGGCCTAAATATTATTAGTTTGAGATAAAATTAATTATGTACCATCGTATTTCAACCATATTCAAACAATATGAGATTGTGCAGTTTCCTTACATATTACTATGATTTTGGGTTGTTCAGGTTTTTACAATCGAGATTCATTGCAACGACAAGGGACTTTGTAAACCTAATCTTCACAAAATTCATGGACGAGGGTAATCCTTAGAAAAGAAGTGTTTTGAGATCATTGTGAGAATCATTTAGCTAGAATTCACCATCGAAACCAATTTCTAACTTAAGGGTAATTAAGGCACTTTTCTTTGGTAACAAAGCTTTTTAATTAGGGTAAATATCAATTTGCCTTCTAAAATATGTGCGTATTTGCAGCTGATATCTCGAACTTTAAATTTTATCAATTGATACTTTGTATTTGATGTGAATCCCACATCGATTCTAGAAGGTTATCTGGGCTAGTATATATGTTGGATATAAATCTCTACTATTGAGTGCGCTTTTGTGGTAGAATTAGGAGTTTCTCATATAACTTGGTATCAGAGCCTAACTTATGTGGGTCGGAGTGAACACATCCAGCAGATTGCTGACTGAGGTAGTTTCCTTTACAGGTCTGATAGATCACCTGACTGAGACAGTCACCTTAAAAATGCGTGAAAATGATGTGAATCACACATCGGTTCCAGAGGGTTGCCTGAACTAGTATATATGTTGGGTCAAAACCTCTACTTTTGAGCGCGTTTTTATGGTGGAGTTAAGAGTTTCTCATATCAGTAATTTGACTTGTTATCAACCGACATTCTTTCGTTACTACATCCATTAAAAATAGTCACGTGCACCTCACATGGCATGATAGACTTCTTCTCCACAAAAACCATTAATTTAGCAAAATATTGTTATGCCACATCAAGTGGGTAATTGGAAGTACGACTTACGAGAGAGCATTTGACTGTATAACCCAAGGCAACAAATATCAGGGTCGTGATCGTGTAACACCGAAGCAGGAAAAGTTCGATAAGAGAGCATGTTCAAGGAGCAAGCTTTGACCTCAGCTAGGGCACAAACAAGTTTCTTCTCTCTTCGCAGAAGAGGGCTGCGCGATGAGTTGCACGTGACGATTTTTAACGTAGGTAATGACGGGAGGGTACCGGTGATAAAAAATCAATGTACAAAATTTCAGTTGACAAAATTTAAAATATAAGCTAAAATATTTAGGGGCAAATTGATATTTAACTTTTCATTAAATTCCCATTGAAGATCAGAGTCGATAGCAGATACGAGCTTTGGCTAATTCTGCCATTCCGGTCCAACTTTCCACTCCTAAAACTTTCCCCTGTCTCTCTCTCTCGATCGAAGAGAACAAGCTATCCCGGTCATTGCTTCTCCATGGGAGAAGGCGGATCCGCTACGAGCAGCGGAAACAGAGGTATTCCTGGGGGCAATAACTCCGCCCATTCCAACAAAAACAGCAACGATAATGGCAACAACAGCAACAAGCCCGAGTGGCTGCAACACTATGATCTGATCGGGAAGATCGGAGAGGGAACTTATGGTCTTGTATTCCTTGCGAGAATTAAAGCTCCCGCCGCAAGTCGGGGAAAGTCCATTGCCATTAAAAAGTTCAAGCAATCTAAGGACGGTGACTGGTGTTTCCCCAACCGCAATCCGCGAAATAATGGTACCGCTTATGTTGTTCTTGTTCTTATTTTCTTTTCTCTGGTTGCCGTGAGATAATAAAATTTGGGGAATTTGATAGCGGATATGAAGAATTCTGCCGGGTTTTATTTTTGAAAAGTGAATCCGAAGATGAATAACGTCCTGGGAAAATCACTTCCAAGCATGTGAAATTAATTTTTGAAGAAATTCCCACGAAATTCACATCCAACGAGTTGAAATTGACTTCTATTTAGGCTTTTTTCTGTGCTGAGCTTACTTTCTTAGAAACGAATGTTAATTTCTCTCTCTTAGTGGCTCAGTTGCTGCGGGAAATAACACATGAGAATGTTGTGAAGCTAGTGAACGTCCACATTAATCCCGCAGATATGTCCCTGTATCTGGCCTTTGATTACGCAGAACATGACCTCTATGTAAGTCTTACTTACTCCATTTTGTTCATGACGTGCGCTGTTTGGGATTATGGCTATTGAATGTTCTATCTTAGCTAATCCTGGACTTTTGCGTGAAGATAAGATCCACTGATGAATTGTTATTGTCAGTTCTTGATACTAATGACTATAAGCATGCCACTGCCATGTATGATGAATACTTAAAATTTATTAGTTCATGTTTTGTTTACCTCTCACTTGACACCCAATACAAAACTTAGTTCTTGCAACAATTATGTGATTCTTCTCTTTGTTTTATACACCGTCTTATATTTTACCACGCCATACATGGTGTGTGGGCAATGTTAATTACTCTTGTCATTTTGTTTTGTGTTAAATGTACAGGTTGTTCAAACCTTCTTGTTTTTCGGGTGTTTTTGTTGTTGCTTTCTATTGTGTTGTTACTTGGGGCTTTTTAAACTTAAACAACGATTATTGAAATTAAAGAGTGCAACCATTACACTGAGATCAATTGGTAATGTCCTTTAGAAATTGCTGTACATTTAAAAAAAAGTCAATGCTTGTGTAGAAAAATAGAGACAAGATCGTGAGCTTACCATGATCATTGGAAATTTAAGAATACCACCATTGCCCTGACCATTGTTAATATCCTTTAGAAATTTGAGGGGAAATGAATGTTGTAAATTTAATAAGTTAATATAAAGTGTGATAAAAATAGGCGCACAATCCTGAGCTTTCCATGATCATTTGGAAATTAGTCCTTTAGAAATTTAAAGGAGAACAAATGTTTTGTACATTTAAAAAATTCAATCTTAATGTTAGAAAAATAGAGACAAGATCATTGGAGACAAGGTCATGATATCGCTTTGATCCACAGTTTAAAACTCTTATATCTTCATATCTATCTCAATCTTAATGTTTTGTATTTGGATAGGTTCCCTTTAAACTATATTTGTTTAAATAAATTCCTAGATTTTAAGTTATCTTTACTAGTTTATATTTCAAAACTATTAGATAGGATAGCTTGCTAATTTTTTTAATCTATCAAAAGATGATATATAGGGCGTGTATTGAGGTATCTTTGAAAGAAATGAAAAAGGAAGAACCTTATTTTCCTAATGTTTCTTACAGTTAGTAACAAGTTATTGACTTTATATTTGTGATTATGTAATACAGGAAATTATTAGACATCACAGGGACAAGGTCAACCATGCAATTAATCATTACACTGTCAAATCATTGTTGTGGCAGCTGCTTAATGGCCTGAACTATCTTCATAGGTATTGTTAGATGATTATATTATTTCTATGGCCAGTCTTCTTAATATAGTAATAGGAATTCAACTTTTGGTGCAGTAATTGGATCATTCACCGTGATCTAAAGCCCTCAAATATTTTGGTAAGCTTGAGAACACTATTCTTCTTGGCACTGATTTTAGACTTTCTCTTCTTTCTAAAAATTGAAATGCATGTAAATTTAATATATATTAGGATCTTACAAGCATGCAACATTTTTCACAAACTGTTAAGCTTCATGGCTTTTTCCATAATAGGTTATGGGAGAGGGAGAAGAGCAGGGTATTGTTAAAATAGCTGATTTTGGCCTTGCAAGAATATACCAAGCCCCCCTTAAACCATTATCTGACAATGGGGTAAGGACCTTGTAATTTCTTTCAATGTTTTCTTTAAGTTTGTATTTGTTTATCAAAATTTCCTTATGTTCAACGTTTTTTAGTCAAGATAAAAAAGTTAATGTTGAATTTATATAAATAAATAAAAATGCGGTGAATACAAAAGAATTGATCTAACACAGATATAAAAGAAATTCTTCACGAAAAAAAAATCAGTCGATAGTTTAGTTGTTTAAATTCCTGTACAAAACCTTCAATAGCATTGAAAAGTTCTATCAAACCTCTTCTTTAGAGCTAAAGAATGCACGACTTAAATAGTTTTACCTTTCTGGAGCCTTAAAAAATCTAGTCATGGTACTTCAAAGTTCAAATTATTGGAAATATCTAATAGAGATCAATTAAGGGCAATTATAGCATAGTTATTATAATTGTCTCTTAAAATTTCAAGGTGTCTATTTAAGTATGTCTTTTAGTATTCGTAGAGAGTTGTCTTTTAGTATTCTAGTTGTTGTTCATTTAAAGGGGAGATTATAGGATTAGGGGGGCATCTTTTGAAAAATAGTCTAAAGAGAGAGCTAGCAAATTTCTCAAACGTTTGTTTTTTTTGAGAGATCTAACAGACTTCTCGAATGTCTGATTATTTTGTATTTTCATTCTGTTTTATATTTCTTGTGAGGTTCGTATCAATGGTATTAGAGCATGTATTGGAGCAGTTGGGTTAGATAGTGGAGACATTGGCTTCTATGATGGAGCGGCTGGATTCTTTCTCTGCGTCCCTGGAGGGAAGCGAATTTATGAAATCTACGGGTATGGGTATGCAAAAGAACGATGAAGGAGAATCCGGGCTTACCATGATGGGGAGGAAAATACATGAAACGAGTGATGAAAAAAAGAAGAAAAATATGTGAATGAGACCAATTTGGAGGAAGAAATTAATGGGACAGAAAGGGTGAAACAGATCGTTATTTCTGAGTCTCAAAGAGATTCCATTGCCGCGCATGAGTATCTAGTTATTTCTAAATCTCAAAGAGATTCCATTGCCTCGCATGAGTATCTAGAGTAGGAGAGAGATTTGACAGTAAAAGAAGTTTTTTTTAAGTGGGTATTGGAGATTTCTTCGTGATTAGAGAAAACCCTCTTCACCATTTCTAAGCCACCCCATTTCATTTTTCCCCATCCCGTCTCCCCGGTCTCGCAATTTCACCATAAATGGACCGCCACTAAACATCGGTCGGTCGCCACCAAAAGACACCAATTGGTCGGATATTGTTCCGGATTCCTTGACCTTATTTGTTGCAGCTGAGCACAAGGGCTCATTGTTCGCCGGCAGTTAACTGGGGAGGGGCGGTTGAAATTGCGAATGATGGAGAGTTATAGAAGCCCTAATGCAAGATAGACAAAAAATGTTTCTTAGGCTAAGGAAGTTTACTGGGTGAAGAGCAATAAAGGCCAATATGGCTAACGAATACATGATAATTGAGCTTATTGGGCTGATAACATTTCAAGCTAGTGATGGTGATTTGATCAGGGCCAAATTCATTCAAGGAATTCAAGAAAGGCATGTAAAGAGAGAGCTTGTTTTTCTTTTTTTTCAACTTTGAGGACAATGTGTGTTTTTAGGGGAGAGGAATGATAGAGACCAATTAAGGGCAATTATGGCATAATTATTATAATTGTCTCTTAGGATTTCTTGGTGTCTATTGGAATGTGTCTTTTAGTATTTTTAGAGAGTTGTCTTTTAGTATTCTAGTTATTTATTTAAAGAGGAGACTATAGGATTATTAGACATCTTTTAAAAAATAGTTTAAAGGGAGGTCTAACAGACCTCTCGAATGTCTGTCTATTTTGGGAGAGCTAACCGACATTTCGAATGTCCGTTTTATATTAAAATCTTGTAGGATTCGTATCAGTATCAAATAGTGAAACACCAATTCAAGTTCAATAGATTATATAATTAAACATAAGTTCATGAACACTTTGCCACCTTCAATTATAAGGATTTTGACACGTTGCATCATAAACTCTTAATCTTATTTATCGTCATTAAATTATGATGACAATATAATGCTTTTGTTTATTTATTGGTAACTTATGTTAAGGTATCACGGAATAGGTGCATGGACAAAAATTTTAGATTTACCAAATGGTCTCATCTCGTAATTTTTTAAAAAAACTTGGTTATGCACGTGCAATGCACGTGTGTGTCATGTAACAACTGTAGAAATATGTAGATTATGTTATTGTACAGGAAAAGTTTTGGGCAATTGGCAATAATTTTGTATAGTAAGGATACAATGTAACATATGAAGTATTGCTACCTATAGATACAGTTGCCAGAGTATTTTGTGGGCAATTAAGGAAGATTTGACCATTAAAAAGTAAATAAAAGCCGATGCAGTCATCAAGGGAGTCCACAAAGAAAATTGACTTCCACCATTACTTAATGTCTTATTTAAAGGGCTAAGAAGTTATAAAAACCCACGAGAGTACTTGGTACAATCGTTTTTTTGTGGAGGCATCAGCGTGTGATGTAGATGCATGTGTTGGAGCTAATTTCCTACTGCATTTGGAGTACATAACAATTGAATTTTTAACAAGTTTAGTGGACGATAGGGTAAATGAGAAAAGTAGGGAAATGCATTGTCGACAACTTTGATAATGGAGAACTTGTGGACCCTTTAGTTGGTAGGCTCTTTTAGGTCTGGATGCAGTTAGAATATGGAATTTTCTTCTAGGGAACTTTCTTCAATTGTTATAATAGAAAAAATGAAAATAAATTATATTTTTTTACTGTATATAATTAATTAGTAGCACAAACGTGATTGATGAAAAAAATGTTATAAGGTTGAAGGAGAGTGGAAGTTAGTTGAGTAAAATAAGGTGAAATAGGGTGAAGAGAAGATGAAATAAGACTGAGGCGAATCGATGATTTGTATTTTCTTTCTTATTTAATTAATGAACACGAGAACAGTCATTTTTTTTTTAATGTATGCTAGAAATATTTTTTTATAAGAAATTTTGAAATAGGGGTGAAGAGAAGATGAAATAAGATTGAGGAGAATTGATGATTTGTATTTTCTTTCTTATTTAATTGATGAACATAAGAGAACAGCCATTTTTGTTTTTTAATGTATGCTATAAATATTAATTTTCTATTTTCTGATTTTTTATTTTAAAAGTAGATAACTACTTTTGTAATAAAACATCTAAAGAAGAAAAGTTGTAAGTTTCTAGAGCGATGAATTCAATTATCAATTATTTTCAGAAATTAAATACCATACATCAAGTAAAGCTAGGGTCACCCAAACTTATCAAGTTAGAGTGACAATGATATGTAACACAATAAGTGGCGGTATGTGAGTCATCAAAATTAGCATCATCTATTATGCTCCGTTAGTATGCCGCTCCAGCTTGGTTAATTGGAGTGTCACCCTAATTTCTAAAAGAATAGTTACTTTGTCATGAAGTTGTTCTAAATCACATAATTATTCTTGCAGGTTGTTGTAACCATCTGGTATCGTGCTCCCGAGCTACTCCTAGGAGCGAAGCACTATACAAGTGCTGTTGGTATCCTTGTCATTGCCTGAATTTCAGATCATTGCTGATTAATTGAATCCAATTAGAGCCCTAGGATACGAATAGCTTCCTTTCATAATGAATTAGATATGTGGGCTGTTGGGTGCATTTTTGCAGAGCTTTTGACACTGAAACCACTCTTTCAAGGATCAGAAGTTAAAGGGACACCAAATCCTTTCCAGGTATAAATCTGGTTTTCATGTGCCGTTATTGAGTGCTGAGCTCTTTACTTAATA
Source organism: Begonia masoniana (assembly GCA_022432975.1). Taxonomy (NCBI): domain Eukaryota; kingdom Viridiplantae; phylum Streptophyta; class Magnoliopsida; order Cucurbitales; family Begoniaceae; genus Begonia; species Begonia masoniana. Next base: position 15,736,725 of record CM039516.1, read on the forward strand.
TATATAGTGTTGCATTATGACTCAGCTATTTTATTACTAATAGCGTGACTTGTGCAGCTTGATCAACTTGACAAGATTTTCAAGGTCTTAGGTAAAACAATTATTTCTGTTTTTCTGGTTTTTTATTCTCTTGGAGATATTATCTAATAATACTATTTTCCACATTAATGTTGTAGGCCATCCCACAATCGAAAAGTGGCCAACACTTGCAAATCTTCCACATTGGCAACAAGATGTCCAACATATTCAAGGTCATAAGTAGTAAGTTTTTTTCCTTTGTCTTTTATATAAGACTCAAGGCAGGTATCTGGCAAAAATGATCACAAGTAATTGTCACTTTATACAGCAACCTATAGTGCAAAGTCCAAAATGATTTTTGTTTTGCCACAACTGAACCTTTTTCTGTGTGGTTTTGACAGTGATAATGCTGGACTTTATAGTGTTGTTCATCTTTCTCCTAAAAGTCCCGCGTACGATCTCCTATCAAAGATGTTAGAGTATGTGGTTCCATTTCTGATTATGAAAACTTGAACTAGCTGTAGAATGCTCTTACACACACAGAATAACTTAGAATATATACATAGATATACATGTATAAATCTCAGGAAAATAAATCTTTATCATAGCTAACTTAGAATAACTTAAAATGTTTTATTTTTATGAGCTGCTTGACTTTGACAGTATCAAAATCCCTTAACTGCTTTTTTGAGACTTTTGTGAAACATTCAAACCATGCTTTCATATACACTTTAAATCATATAATGTCTTTCTCAGCTTGCATACTTTTTCAACTCTATCCTATTGTTCAAATCCAAGTGGCAAATCCATATGCACTTCCTCCTAATCTCCACAAGAAAGTGTTCTTCACCTCTAATTGTTCTTAAGGTCGATCGAAGTTATAACAAGTGAAAGTGAAACACAATTAGAGTCAACCTTTGAGACGCTGCAAACATATCCTATAGTCAATTCTATGTCTGCATAATGCCTTTAGTAACTAGTCAAGCTTTACATTATTCAACATAGATTTAATAGTGATTGCACACTTGCAGCCACACAAGTCTTTTCTTTTGGTAGTGATGTAATACGTGGCTGGTAGATAGTACATGAACTATTAGTATTTTAATTATTTCTTAAATTACTTTATTTCCTTAAGCAACTGTTTCTCTAAATTATTATTTTTAAGCTTATTCACAGACTCGACTATAAGCTTTACAAACACTTTGTTTGATTTCAAAACTATTATTTTGCTACACCAAGCAGCTTTGCGAGTTCCCAAGTGCTATTAGTCTTGTTAATTCTTCTACAAGGACCTTTTTCAATGTAATTGAGCAAGTGCTTCTCGAATACAGTTATGAATAGACAATGGCTAATTAGAAGTAAATGCCTATTAATTTGATGAACGCAATGATAAAAGGGCATGGTTAGCCAAGTGAAGTGCACGGCAGGTATCTTTCCTGAGGGAAATTGTAAGATTAGGTTCAGATTTATTGAACATATTATGAGCAGAATCTCATAATAAAAACCCGGTCATTCTATTCCTTTCCAGTCTCTTCTTGTACTAAGGCACTGTTATTGAGGCAAATCCATTCCAGATTGTTAACTAACTGATGTTTCTGTCAGAAACCACGCAAAAAATTCTAATATTGGGTGACAGAGGTATCTTTTTGAGAGCTGTCTCTGATTTTGCTCTCGATCTCATAAATTTAAACATAAGTGCCAAAGTCTGAGCATGTATCCTTCATAGCAATCCAAAGTTCATTAGCTAGCACAAGATACATGCAAGTCTGCCTGATATCTGACTCCATTGAATATACCATGATATGACCACGACATTTTTGGCTTCCCACAGCATATATTAGATCAACTTTCATTGCAGCCTTCTTTGGACCAGTTAAACTGCCAATTTTCCCCATCGTCTGATAAATAGTATCACCAATTGTAACCATCTAAAAACATTCTACCCACTTAACTTGTGCCTTGTTATTTGAAGGATACAAATTTCCATAGCAATTTTGGTTGAATGCTGAACTAGAGGTGGGAATTTGGATGAATCATTTGAGTCTGGATCTCTTGACACGCTAGATATTACTTCATCTATAAAGAAAAATTGCCACACTAATTGGCTATTCATTTTCTGAGATAGATCACTTGAAAGGAATCTTGAATTGGACAGTATGTTATCAGCATAGAGACTTTTGTATTATCTTGAATTGGATGTCAATTGGAACGGTGCTGTGGAAGTTTTGTTTCACAATTAAAATAGAGAAATAAAATAACACGGGAGAAAATAATTCTTAAAAAAAAAAATTGTATTAATTGTCAAAAGTCTAAAAAAATTTATCTAATAGTCACTACAATCCATTTAAATAGAGTTCAGGTTATGATTTAAAATCTCTAATAAGAGAAAGTAAATCTATACGAAAACATTTAAAAAATAAAATCTATTTAAGAAGTTAAAATGAATATAATTAAATACGACAATAATAAATAAGATAAAATATTAAAAAGATTGTGAATATTAAAAAATCATGGGCTTATGGGCTTGGGCTATAGTGATGTCTTGCATCAATTTCCTCTCTTTGAAGAAAATTTGTCCTCGAGTTTTGTGGCAACGAAGAACTCCTATTAGATCAAATACGAATTTAGTGTTTGCTGCTTCAAATATTAAGCTTGATGAATACCCTAACACCTTTTTTTGAACTTGATGGAGACTGCACTAATAACTTCAAATTGTTCGAACACAATAATAAAATTTAATTCTAAACCGCACTCAAAGGTAGGGCATTTCCTTCTATTTCGCCATGTTTGTCGCTAACAATGCTTTGTTCTTGAAAAAAAACTTGCTTTTGAGGTGGGGCAAACGGATCACATTTGTCATAAATACCAATTATCTCACCCAACACCTTAACTGCTTCGTTCAACAAATCCCCATCGGTTTTTGATTCACCAATCTCAAATTTAACATCGTCATATGCTAAAAGCTCTTGTTGGAGATAGTGATTATTAGATTGAAAGGTGTTTAGAGAACCAGAATTGCCTTTTAGGGTTTGAATCTCATGATTCGTTTTTGGAGTAATAGGAATTGATAATGTGTACGACCCATTAATGGTTGGTTGACTGCCTTTTGAGCTAAATAATAGTTGTTCTCAATCGGCGTCACACGTTAGAATGATGACTTTTCGTTTTAGCTGTGTGCAACGGTAGATTGCAAAGTGGAGTGCAATAACATTTCCATTGACTCTCAATACTCGGAAAATTCATCTTTACCTTGAATTTGTGAGTATTCAACCTTCGATTAAAAACTAGTTGAACACAAAAATCATCTTCTTCATCATACGAATAATTATTTCCTTGCGACTGTCTTGGATGAAAATTTCTGTGTTGTTGACAATCGAGATAATTATTAACTTGATCTAACGAGAAAATGTAGTTCGCTTGTTAAGGTTTCGAGCTGGGGAAGTCGAAACCCTAGTCGATTCGTCTGAAAAATTGTCGCCGATGATATCCGACCGGTATGATTGACCGACCTGACCGTGGTCGGCGACTGGTCGAGCCCTAGGGTTAGGGTTTTCTTCTTCTGCCTCCCTAGGGTTTAATGATGAATTTTTTCTATTGTTTCTTCTCCATAATTGTTTTCTCAACTGTCGTAGGATTTGTTAAAATCGAATCTTTGAGCCCTCCAATTTCTTCACTCCTCGATAATCGCTGCAGTTATCATTTGCTGAAGATCGTTGAGGGTTTCATAAATTCCATTGAACTTTCTTTCAAATCATTGCTCCTTAGCTTCTACTCATTGTTTGAGGATCCCCAATTGCCGTTTGTTGTCGGTGATTTGTTGTCAATGGGAACCTTTGCCAGTCATTAGGTCGAGGTAAAATTTTTTGCTCTTATACAAATTTAGTGCAGGAGAAGTTTTGTTTTGTAATTGAAATAGAGAAATAGAATGACAACAGCGAAATAATTCTGAAAATAAAGAAAACTATATTAATTTTCAAAAGTCTCTAACTAATAGTCACCACAACTCCTTTAAAAAGAGTTCAAGTTATTATTTGAAATCTCTAATAAGAAAAAATAAATCTGTAGGAAATTATTTAAAAATTAAAATCTATCTTAGAAGTTAAAATGAATAAAATCAAGTATGAAAATTATAGATATGATAAAATATTAAAAAGATTGCAAAAGTTAAAAGATCACGGGTTATGGAATTGGGCTATAGTCGTGTTCTGCATCATGGAACCTTTTTCTAATATTCACATTTATTATAATATGCAGATATGATCCGAGAAAACGTATAACGGCAGCACAAGCTCTGGATCATGAGTACGATTCTCTCTGCATCTTTTAATTTTCTTACTCTTTTTCTCCTTTGGTTTTGCTTTTATTTTTGGTTGGAGGGTGGGGTGGGGGGGTGGGGGATGGTGAAAGGCAAGTGATCTGAATATGAGTAGTTGCTTGGAAAAAATTATCGAAAGGGTGTACAACCAAGAGTTAATAAGTTTGAGACACACATAGTTACTACACTGGACTTTAAAGTATAAACATGGTAACCACTTTCAAAGAGCAGAGGATTGCGGACCAATATCTGAGAGGAATTTCAAAATTTTTGAAGGTTATATCATTGTTTCACCAGAGTACTTTATTATAATCTGCCGCATTGCAAAAGTTATCCGTCACAAAGTATACTCACCAAGCAGCACAACAGTAAGTGTAAAGTAATTTTTTTATTGTTTTACTTGTGAGGCTCCTTTAACAAGCAACTATTTATTTTGTCCATAAAAGTTGCTAAAGGGAAGGTTCTACGTTGTATACACTGAAGAAGTTCCTTGAGATTTCACTAGAAGAATGTTTCCCAAAAAATAATATGTTCGTGCTTTTTCCTACCAGTTTTTCAAATTAATCCTGCTGATGGTTTTAAGTAAGAGAATGTGTGATTTGTATATACTATCTCTTTCCTTTATCAGGGGTTCCTCTAATAATACGTTTCCTCAAATATTTGAAATTCAATTTCTTGATTTGGATCTTCAATGTTTGGAAACTTAGGAAGAAGCTAGCTGAAAATATAAAATTAACATCCGACAGAACTGTCCAGCCAAAAACTGCAGACAAGCTAGTCTTGTCAGAATCTTCGTCTTGAAAAGATGAAACACAGTGGCTAAAAAGGAGCAGAAAACTAAAGAATTTCTTGCAAAGCTCGAGAACTATAGAAGAGAATATGTCAGTAACATAATCAAAGAACTTAATAAACTTTAAGCTTGATGATAAAACTTAAGGTGGCATAGTCACCAACGGGTAAATTTTTTTTGAAGGGATTCCTTTACTTAAGAAACTACATCAGCAAGGATTTGGAAGGTTTGATGGTAGGTCCATCATGTAAAATTTTCTCGGAATATCACCTGTGTGAATAACCTATTACACTTTCAGTTGGTCAGATTCATGGTATTTTAGAATTTCCCTTAGACCTCACACTGTGTATTGTCGTGGGAATATTGACTTGCTGATCATATAGATTAGCTTGTCCTTCATTATGTATGACTATTGTTGGATGTTGCCATTAATTAACTATTATTTTGTGATTCACTGAATAAATTGTACATATTTTAAGCCAAGGAGCATGAATGATGGATAGATCATTAGAAAAACTTAGATTGCCTGTTAGTTGATATATTTGTCCCCCTAAAGGTAATTTGCCATGAAGTTTTATTTTATTTTATTTTTTTATTTTAACATATGGGTTTCTCATCATCTTCTTTGAAGGTCCCAATCTTGAGTTTATACACTAGTACTTTGTCTGGCACCTCTTTTGGACCAAATGTCTTTGAACTTGATCACCCTTCAACAGAGATGTCAATAATTTGAGTGTGAAAAGTACTGTCGTATTCGGAGGTTCTCATATTTATATTTTATTAGTAACAATTCACGTGTTTTTTAGTAATCTATTACGTAAGATTTTGTAGACAATCTATGCAAGTCAGGTTGTATTATAGATTGATTAATTACTCACTGCCTTGAAATTTGTTGGTTGGTCAAGCTTAGCTATTCTTTCTGGTCTTTGAAGGACCAAGAACATTACAATGACTGAACATCCTGAGATGTTTTATAGTATTGGTTTTAAACATTGTAGCTTTTATCAGGAAAAAAAGGGCAAAGTGGTAGGAGAATCCTGTATGGTTATTAGGTCAATGGGTATAATATTCTGAGAAAATTATCCTGTTCCACAGTTACTTAATATTCGTGTTTGGTTTATAAGTTCATTGGTACAATATTCTAAGAAAATGCTTTCTCCTGTTCCACAGGTACTTTCGGATTGAACCTCTACCAGGGTACAAGTAAGATTTCTTTTCTGGGTTTATGCGGTACCTCTTTGAATATTGTTATCTAGCATTTTCTTGGACGGAACCTGAATTTAGCCTTTTGTAGATTTTGAGAGAATTATAATTTCCCTTATTCATCTCCAATAATTGTGAGTATATATATGAGAAAATAAATCAATTAATTAAAAATCTAAATTCTTAAAAATAAGTATATCAAACTTTATTTTCTATATATAGTTAAAAATTAATTGAATTAGAATATAACTAGATATCAATCTGTTCTTTATTGAATTAGAAGAGGATCAAATCAACAGGATATGAAAAATGGAATCTAAAAATAAATTTGAATACTACTTGATAAAAAAAGGTTATCTTGTTGATGTTATGGCAAGGCCGCATCATACTTATCCTGTGAAAGATAAAAAGAAGTAACACATCAGCTCCCATTGACTATGATAATCTGCAGTGCCTTGGTGCCCAACCAACCTGGGGAGAAGATTGTGAATTACACTACTCGTCCTGTAGACACAACTGCTGATTTTGAGGGAACAACTAGCCTTCAACCCACACAATCGGTATGTGCATGTTCCTTAGTTTTTAAATCTATTAGCAATTTTTGTTGCTGTGTTGTTGTTGGAGTACAAGCTGCCCAGGTGTCCTGCTGCAACACCATTGATGGCCTGAGCTGTAAATGAATAAACATAGCTCTTTGATTGTGGTTTTTTCTGTTGCTAACATTGTTTGAGACTGTAAGAGTTATAGTTCTACAGAAAAGTCTTCTATAATTACCTTGGCCTTTTAAATAATTCTCCTTGATGACTCGTATGCTTAGATACACATCCGCAGAGAGATTCAAAATTGATTGAGCTTCCTCACTCACTTCAAATTGAATTTATCTCTTTTGAGAATTCTAATGTTTACCTTTCTGTCCATGAGTCGTGAACTTGTGATACATTACTCATACATTGTGTCGGATTGCTAAGATTACCGGGCTGGGACATGAAAAGAATTCAATAACCTTTTCTGGATAAATTATTTTTAGCTATCATAGATTTGCTTTCTTTTTAATTATTTGAACTAGGTATCATCGGGAAATCAAGTTTCTGGGAATATGCAGGGTGCTCATGTAGTGGCAAACAGGTCTGTCCCTCGGGGTATGTCCATGGTTGCCATGCAGAGGATGCAATCTCAAGGCATGACGGCTTATAATCTTGCATCTCAAGCTGGGATGGGTGGTGGTATGAATCCTAGCAGCATTCCAATGCAGCGTGGTGTTTCTGCTCAGACCCACCAGCAACAACAGGTACATATTTTTCTTTTGATTGACTTTATTTTCCTAGCTTTGTCTCATCAAATCATTTTTTTTTCAATGACCTTATGCCACCCGTTCTGCCTATTCTTTGTATAGCAGTTGAGGCGCAAAGACCCCGGAATGGGGATGCCTGGATACCCACCACAGCAGAAATCAAGACGCATGTGAGGTACTAATGCTAAAGGCAGGTGTACTTTTTTTCATCAGTAGTAATCGAGATTGATCGAAGGAAAAAATGTCAAAAAAATAAGAGCTCAAAATTCTCAAATACCCTGAGTTGCCTAAAACTCAATCCCCCCAATGAAGGGTCTTACAAAAGGAAAGTTTAGGTTTCTCCACTTCCAAGTTATCATCATAAAAAAGTAACTCCATTGTCTGTATTCTTAATACACCAAAAAATAACTCAATCATCTGTATTCTTATAATACACCAAAAAATACAATGCGGCACCAACTTATCTTGCTCAATGTCTTGTCTGCCCCCTCTCCAGCAATCTATTGACTAGCTCTGACTCAAAGTTGGCCTGAAAAGCTGCTTATTACAACTATAGGCTTTCCCGTTCTTTAGGCAAATAGTAAGGTGGACGGGCCGACACTGGGAGTATAGAAGGATCGTGTCAAATGTGTTCATGGGGCAAGCCTATCTATTCCGGGTTGGTCTCTCTGTTCTCATTATTGCTATTAGTTGTCATACCAGGGCAACATTATGCAATTAGAAATAACAAGAAAATGTGTATTATGTCTTCGCACTTGCTGGTAATCCTTGAAATAGTATTATTTGTATTGGTTCGATATCATTATACCAATTGTACATCAACATGTTTTGTTTCATAACCAGATGAAGTACATATAATTGTTTTTTTTTTTTTGCTAAAACTAAACTCTATTGACTCTACTTTAGGCTTTTTAAGAAAAGTGACGTTGTTATGCAGCATTGTGAGATCAGTATTTTGAATAGTTAAGTAGGCATATGGTTTGTTCTTTTTCAGTGGGCAAAAGACGAATGCCTTATGATTGTATCTTCCTTTTGACCTTCGAGTCTTGCTCCATTTTCTCCCCTTTTTTTATCTTCTAGATTTGTTTTTGTTTGTTTGTGAAAGAAGAAAAGAAATCAATATTTTCAATTGAAATACCAGATCTCAGCCGTTCTCTACCATACTTTTTAAGATGATTTCTTCAATTTACATTTGTAATTTATGGCTGCTTATGGTTACTAGATTTAGGATTGCGCCATTAGACATAAAATGATTAACGAATTCACATCCTAGCGGATGTTTCGAACCTTGGAAAGTACAGAAAAAGTAGCTGATTTTTCAGATGATGGATTGAATAATAGTTGACATCAAGATCATGAATTATTCATTGCCTTGGCTGTTTATCTCAAATTTGCTTTTGCAGGCAGTCTTTTTTAAGTATGTGTACAAGGGGGAGAGCAGGGATTTATAAGAGAATCAGTGAGTTTCAACATCTGATCTTGTCATATTACTGAAGTTGTCATCTGTTGTGTTATTATTATTGTACTTTTATGTATAATCTATTAAAAATATTGGCAGAAGTAGTAAAATAAGAACGTTTGAGTGGCCTAATAATATTTGCTGAATTTAATCTCCAGTTGGGTCGTGTATATCCATTTAGGTCAAATATTTTGTCATATTTTATTGGGTAAAAATTAAATAAAACGTCTCAGTTGGATATCAACCCCAAGTCCCCACCTTCATCATTGCCAAAGCTCAGAGCCCACTGTCCAGGGTTAGAATGTTTTCCTGACCAGTTCACAGTCCACTTCTTCTCTCTCTCTCTCTCTCTCTCTCTCTCTCTCTCTCTCTCTCTACAGTTCACTCACTCAAAGGGAAAACCCCATGGATGCTCTCTCGCCTGGTTTGTTGCCCGTCATTCCGTTCTTCGTACTGGTGCTTCTTTTTCTGCAGCGGATCTCCTATTTCAAGAAGAAAGCTTCAGCGTTTTTAATATTCAAACTCGCCCCTGTAGCCGCGCACTAATGCGGGTATTGAATTTCTGTTCCCATTTCTTCATGTGCAGAGCAGAAATTCCAGACTGCTGAGAGAGACGAGAGAGAGGCTATGGAGTTTCAGAAGTTGTAGACTTGGGACAAATATAGTGATTAATATCTGTTCCTATATACAGAATTTTTGGTTGTCTCAAGTATAGAGTAATCTGATAAGTTCAGGTTCTCTTCTCCGTTTCGGAAGGTCAAAGATCTAAATTCTGCTGTCAACCTCCACTTCATCTTCTTCCACTTCGGAGCTCAGAGGGAAAGCAGCGAGAAGATAGAAGAACCCTTTCGAGTGACTCTGAAGCCTGGCGATGGCTTATGGAGGCTCTGTTTCCAATTGCTGTTTTCTTCGCCTGCTTTCCCCAGTTTCTCTCTTTTCGCCATGAAAGTCTCAGAAAATAACTCTGTTACCATACCGATCCAACTTCTCTGGTACCGAAACAGTCACAGATCGGTGGGCTCTGAGCTGGCGACGAAGAAGATGAGGTGGGGTTGATATCCAGCTGACAATTCTGTACATATGCAAATAAATACGCTTATTATAATAATTTATTTGGTGGCACTGAAACCAAAACTGGGTGAGACTTAAGGTTGTGGCGAAGAATGATCCAGAAGAAATTAATATTTTATTACCAATTCTGGCATTTTTGGAATGTTTCAAAAGCAGCGGCACCCTCTTGTCTTTTTCTTCTCCTTAAATTTACTATGATGTTGTATTGTTCTGAAAATTTGTCTACTGTGTATTATCTTCATAATCAATTTAAGAACACCCCTTTTTTCATCACATGATCCAAATCTGTCTCCAATTATCATGTACAGATATTTTAATTACTTGATTCGAGTAATTTGAAATTATTCATTATCTATATTATATTATTCGTTATGAGGTAAGATTTGGATTACACTTACCAAGAGCATGTCCTTTTTTTGCTTGCGCACTATAAATTCCGACGCTCCGTCGACAATGGCGATTCACTGCTCTCTGGTTGAAGTTTACCATCTTTGATGTAAAGGGGCTCCATGTCTACTCTTACCCAACCCTTCCCACCCATTCCCAAAAATGGCTCCCCCGACCGCGAGAGCTTCCATAACTTCTTCGAATGGTGGCTCGGCGAGCAGAACCAGGACCTCCAAAAGTTGACTTCTGCTTCCACGAACTATAACAACGAAGCCGCTCCTTCGCCTGTTTCATCGTCTTCCGGTCACGATGCGGTCCTCCAGTCGCTCGTCGACCGAGTCGTCAAGCACTACGAGCAATATTACAGGATGAATTCAATTTGGGTGAATCATGATGCGCTCGCGATGTTGACTCCGACTTGGAGGACCTCGCTCGAGGACGCTTTCCTCTGGATCGGTGGATGGAGACCTAGCATGGCGTTTCATCTGCTTTATTCCAAATTAGGTTTGCAGCTCGAGGCTGAACTACAAAGGCTAATAAGCGGCATCAGTAGCGAGGATTTAGCGGATCTCTCTACGACGCAGATAAATAAAATCGACGATATGCAGAGCAAAACTATAAGAGAAGAGAAGGAAATCACGGAGAAGATGGCGAAGGTTCAGGAGACGGTAGCGGACAAATCCATGGTTGAGCTGTCTCACGTGGTGACGGAGATGATGAGAGCCCAGGAAGAAAGCGGCGGAGGAGGCGGGGCCGGCGGAGGAATCGACGTCGGGAAAGTGGAGTCGACTCTGGCATCGAAGGCGGAAACGATGAAGGAGACACTGAGCCGGGCGGACGATCTACGGCTGAAAACGCTGATAGGCATCGTTGACATCCTGACGCCAATCCAGGCCGTCCATTTCTTGATAGCGGCAGCGGAGCTTCATTTGAGAGTGCATGATTGGGGGAAGAAGAGGGAACATCGTGGCTATGATGGACATGGAGATACCTAATCACGGTGATACCCTACTAAGATAATTAGTTTAGTTAATCTTTTCTTTAATTAGGTTTATCTGTTACCAAGCACTAATGGTTTGTTTTTATTTGTGGGCAAGTGAAATTAAGCTATTTCAGAAGTCTCTCCACTTTTTATTTGTTATTTAGATAAAAGTTCATTTAATCATTTTTAGTCACCTTCTCTAATTGTTGATTTGCAGAATGGTTATGGCTATAATGCATTACTTTATCTTGATATTGAGAGTGCAAATATGAGATTATGATGTATGGGTTCTCCAGATGCCTTCTTCTCTTAATCTTGCACAAACGAGTGGAGAAACTGTTAAAAAGTCTCAGTAATCATTTTTGTCATTATTTTTCTTACTTTTTGGCGGTTATAGTTTTACGGTATGAGAAAATATTTTGGTATTTTTTGGATCACATCTGCTATCGTTTCCTTATACCGACATTTAGTAGACTGGATTTTAAGTGATACAATTTGTGACATCTTCATCTTTTTTCTGAAAACTTATTTAGAAAGGTAATTATGTTTATTAGATTCTCTAGTACAGTCTTTCTTAAGAATTATTTAGATCAGAACTTTCCACGTTTTATAGCAATAATATTATTATTGTTCTCATTCTATTATTATTTTTTCCCAACAAGTGATATGAGAATCTTATTATTATTATGGCGGGAGAGTTTCAAATTGAGATTATCTTTTAAAGAAAATTAGTTGGATCCATGTGCGATGTATGGGCATGTTGTATGATGCGTGTCATTATAGTAAACTACATAAAATACGAGATATTAACTCTTAGAAAAATATTACAGAAATTTAGCTAATCGTATAACACTAGCTCACTGATGAGAAATAAAAAAAATCTTGACTTTTTATAAATACTATAAAACAAGTTAAACATATGACACATGTCATTACAGTAGATTACGAAAAATTACATATCAGTTTTTAATATTATTAACGCTACAAAGAATATGTTACATCTAATATGTGTCATCACAGTAAATTAAAGAAGATGAATAGTCACGATTCTTCAAAAGTACTACAGTGAATACATCAAATAAATGATATGTATCATTAGAATTCAGAATACAGATATAAGAGTTGTCCAGACATGTATCATTGGTAAATTATAAAAAAAAAAAAGAAAAAGTTAAAATAAATCAAATATAAAAATAAAAATAAAATCCAATAAAATTTGATAAAAAAAACAAATTTATTATTAAATTATATTTCAAGATCAAATTGATAATTTTAGAAAATATTGCTTAAAAACAACTCACACTTTTTATGTAGTGATTATAAATATAATTAAGATAAATAACCTTGCTCCATGAAGTTTGGGTCAAATTGGTTGGTCTCGAGTGAAGCTCTTGGAAGGGGTGATCTTCCGGGATAAATTAAGTCCAATTGGCCTACTTATTGCACTTGGTTTAAAGGTTGGGCTACGTTAAAAAAAATATGGGCCCAATCTTGAATCTTCTTCTTCCTCTCGTCGCCTTTTTCTTTTTTGCTTCTTCGCATTGTCTTGTGGGTAGGATCAAATGGGTAACAATATTTGGGCTTAAGAATTAGCCTAAGGTCTGATTCCTCTACCGCACAATTTTCCTTTTTCATATGCTTTGGGTATACATTGATTCGCGAATGGACGATGCGGGTCGCGTGGGAAGTTTCCGGGGGAACCGTTTGGCTCATCGTTGAAGGTCCACCGGAGAAGCATTCTGTTTAGCGTCCGTAAGAGGCTCCGATGCACAAAATCCACCAGCTTGCTTGACCTTGTACAAGACAGGCCATTAGTTGGGTTGGGGTCAAGCCATGGAAGAAGCGCCTGGATGGGGATGGAAGGCGTTGAGCCGTGGTCACAGGTTGGTTAAGTGGAAATTCAGGGTCGGAGTAGAATGGCCGGGCAAGTGGACTTCTCCAGACGAACCTAACAAGTTGGCTACCCGCTCCAAGACGAGCCTGGGAGCTCAAAAATTCGGGTTGGCTTGGCTCGTTATTTCTCGAACCAGCCAGCCAGTCGATTTCAAAGTCCAAGATATCATTTAAGCATCTTCTCACGTGGTAGTTTTTGGAATTAGAGTTTGATGGTCAACGTAAAAATGAGAATTTCTCACTCTCTTCTTCGAATTCTTAATTTTTTTAACATTTATGTTAGTGGTATAAAACATTATCTTCTTGGGGTTGATTTAAATGCATTAATTTAGTTAAATTAACTTGAATATTGTAATGTGTTAGGTTACATGCTTGGCTTGCTCAACTCTATTCCCAGATTGTTAGAAGCATCAAAGCAAAAGTAGAAGAAATAAAGAGGCAGCTAACAGAGGGAAAGGAAAAAAACATTCCAAGAAAAGGGTGAGTAAAAATGGAAATTGTACACAAGAGCCATGACCATCCGCTGCACTTTACAGATGGGGAACCAGAAGACAATCAAGATGAACCTGTGGTTTGCTGGGGATGCGAGGATCTAATATGTGGTCCAAGATTCAGCTGCTTTACCTGCAAATTTCACCTTCACAGATCATGCACTGAGCTTCCTCCCCGCTTGCTAGGCCATCCTCTCCATCCTCAACACGCTCTCTCTCTCCTCCCTCGTCCTTCATATGCAGCAAAGTATTACGAATGTGATGCTTGCGACGAAATAGGACAAGGATTTGTATACCATTGTCCTCAATGCAACTTCGACCTTCACATCATGTGTGCTCTTCTAATCGACCAAGAAGATAACATTGTTTCGGAGAGCACTGGGGAAAAGGATTATTTCCAATACGGCCTGGACCAGCACCTCCTAGTGTTGGAGGAAGAGCAGCCTACTTCTATTGAGACAAACGGTGTAAATTGCTTTGTGTGCTCAGAGTCAATATCTGCTCCTTTCTTCTTCTGCTCTAGATTAAGATGCGAATTTCGGATCCATAAGTTTTGTGCGAATCTACCTAAACAAATCAAGGTTAGCTTCCTCCATCCCGAACGATCCTTTTTCTCGCTCCTAAGATTGGTAGACTTTGCGACATCTGTGGCCAAAAGGGAATATCTTTATATGTTTGCCAAGAACACGACCTTTTCATCCACCCAAAATGTGCCTTTTCAAATCCAAGGGATACCATGAAAAGAGTGGGGGAGAAACATATTCAACATCGCTCCCACCATCACAACTTGACTTTGCTGGTAGATGAGAAAGAATGGGCGTGTACTGGAAATGACCATCCATCCTGCTTCCTCTGTATGGAAGAACTTGGTTCCTCTCCGAGCTACGGCTGTGAGTTGTGCCCTTTCCTTCTTCATAAATCCTGCGCCGAGTTACCGGGTCAGATTAAGAGCCACGTTCATTCTAAGCATTCCCTCATTCTCTTTGCAACAACCCAATCAAAAAGGATAACCTCTTGTAGTTGTTGTGGTAGAGAAGTGAGCAAACTAAATTACCGCTGCCTTCAATGTGGATTCACACTTCACGTGGATTGTTTTTTCTCTCTACATGGTTCTGATCGTATATATGATCACCATCACAGCTTCGTTGAGATCAAGACATTTAGAAAATTAGCTTGCGATGCTTGTGGCGTGAAAGATTATTTCTCCCAATGGCAATGCAGTGGTTGTCATCTAATGGTACACAAAAAATGTGCGGAGTTGTCAAGATTTCTTAGAGTAGACGAACACAATCATGTCCTTAAACTCACCTACTTTCTGTCTTTTGTACACAAGTGTGACAAGCTGATATGCCAGATTTGTTACAAAAAAGTAAATGTTGATTATGCAGCTTACTATTGTCATCTATGCAATTATGCTGCGCACTTGAGTTGCGCGCAAATGATAGGAGTTGTTGTATTAGAGGAAACCCAAGACGACTCAAATATATCATCGTCGGAGGGATCTCACAATTCCGTAGCAAACTCTGGTGCTATAACTCTCTTAGGAGATGGCAACAAAGGTGGTGAAATTCAACACTTCAATCACCAACATGAGTTGACTTTGAATGAGCAAGATCTAGAGGATTATAAATATTGTGAGGGTTGTGTCACGCTCATATCCTCTCCATCTTATAGTTGCATGGACTGTGATTTTTATCTTCACAAACAGTGTGCTGAGATGCCGAAGACCAAAATGATCACCCCATTACATCTTCATCCTCTTCACCTCAATCTAGTTGAAAAGTTTCAATATTGTCAAGAATGTGAAAAGTATTTCAACGGTTTCATGTATAGCTGTCAATTGCAAGATTGTATCTTCAAGATTGACTTTCATTGTGTCAAATTGATGGCAGGGCTAGACCATCCATGTCACGAGCACAGGCTAAGCTTCCCCGACCCTCGAATAAGAAGGTATGAGATGTGTCGAGGTTGTGGTTGTAATAGTCACTTTATATTGGTATGCTCGGAATGTGAGTATGTCTTGGGATTTTGTTGTGCAAAACTTCCACATAAAGATAAGTTTGATGTTTTTC
>CM039516.1:15752796-15762851 GCA_022432975.1 Begonia masoniana
TGACGCGCCCAGCCGCCGCGAGGGAAAACTGTCCTCGCCGCCGACCTGCTCCGTTCAGAAAGCTCCGATCAGAACTCACCTGCGTAGTTGCTCCGTCCATTGCCGCGCCACCGTTCGACAGAGAGAAGCGCTGACGGAGATCAGCCAATACCGCCGTCTGTCGCGCCGGAGATAAATCAGGAACCGCGTTCCGCCACTACCGCGTTCTGGTTTTTTGAACAGTTTTCAATTTTGACAGAATTTATTTTTATGGCAGAGAAGATTCTAGTGGAAGAATTTCTGGTTGATTGAAAATTTTCTACATATTAGAAATTTTTGGGAAAATTTCTGGGATAGAGCTGATGGAGTTGTGCCGATTTACTGATATCGTGGAGATTAATTATTGAGGTTGAATAATTAATCGGGAAATATCTGATTTTTGGGTGCAGTATTTTATTGGTTCAGATAATTTGGGTTCGAAAAATTTATTTGGCAGATTTACTGATATTGTGGAGATTAATTATTGGGGTCGAATAATTGATCTGGAAATATCTGTTTTGGGCATTGTTTTTATAACAATGGCAGGTGAGGATAACACAGGACCTAGTATTGAAAAATTCAATGGGACAGATTTCGCATTATGGAAAATGCAAATCGAGGATTACTTGTACGGGAAAGATCTTCATCTTCCTCTGAGTGCGAAGCCAGAGAAGATGAAAGACGGTGAATGAAATCTCTTTGATAGAAAGGTTTTGGGAGTCGTCCGATTGACGCTAGCCAAAAGCGTTGCTCACAACGTGGCGAAGGAGAAGACTACTGTGAGTTTGATGAAGACTCTGTCTGATATGTACGAGAAACCGTCTACGAATAATAAGGTATTTCTTATGAAGAAGCTTTTTAATCTGAAGATGATTGATGGTGCTTCTGTCGCAGTGCATCTGAATGAGTTCAATATTATTGTGAATCAATTGTTATCTGTGGAAATTGATTTTGAAGATGAGGTTCGTGCCCTAATTTTGTTGGCGTCTCTACCGAATAGTTGGGAGCCTATGAGAGCAGCAGTTAGTAACTCAGTTGGAAGTGCTAAACTGGTATTCACCGATGTGAGGGATCGTATTCTTGCCGAGGAGATTCGTAAGATTGATTCTGGTGAAACATCGAATGGTTCAGCTCTGAATGTTGAAAATAGGGGCAGAAGCCAAAGTAAAGGTCCGGACAATAGAAATCGAAGTCAGAGGAAGTCTGGAAAACACGCTAACTTTGAATGTTATCATTGTGGCAAGAAAGGACACATAAAGAGATTTTGTCACAAGTTTCTTCGGGAGAATCTAAATGCCAAAGGAAAGGAAAAGATGTTCGAAGAGGGTGACACAGATGAGGAGGCAGATACAACCACCGAGGAGTCCTTTAGTGTGTACAACGAGGATGTTGTAAATTCTGATTGCCAAGATACGAGTTGGGTGATCGATAATGGCGCTTCAATACATGCCACTTCGCGGAAAGATTTTTTTACATCCTACACTTCGGGTGATTATAGAAGTGTGAGGATGGGAAATGGTAGCATTGCAAAAGCCATTGGTATAGGAGATGTGCGTTTGGAGACCAACATCGGCAACACCTTGGTTTTGAGAGGTGTGAAGCACATCCCCGACATCCGCAAGAATTTGGTCTCGACTGGGAAGCTCGACGATGAAGGGTTTGGCAACACCTTTCATGATGGAAAATGGAAGCTTACCAGAGGTTCATTGATTGTGGCGAGAGGAGAAAAGTGTTCCTCATTATATGTGATGCATGCGAAGATCGCAGGTTCCACAGTCAATGTGGTGGATAATAAGGCTACAAAGTTTGTGAATTCACCTTCTAAGAGAAATGTTGAGAAGACTCGGAAGAAGTCAGGTTCTCGGGTGAAGTTCAGGTTGGGATCTGAGGGTACATCAGAGCCGGTGAGTCAGCCTATTACAGATGTTCAGTCATCAGTTTCAGTTTCACGTCAGAATGGTATCGTCAAAGGCAGAACAATGCAGAAGGTTAATACTCCGGGACGATATGATGAAATTGTGGGTTATGCATTGAATGTGTTCGAGGGTAACGATTCCTGTGTGGAGTCTTCGACATGTTCAGATGGAGTTCGTTGCAGCAACTCTGATAGTTCAGTGATACCATGGAGGAGGAGATGCGATTTCTTTTCAGGTAAGTCTCTCAAGTTTAAGCTGGGCTTAAACTTGAATGGTATCGGATACTGATTTGGCCCATTTGGGGCCTTTGTGGTAAAGGAGCTTTTTTAATGGAGTTTTGCAGATTTGTTTCCTTGCACCGGAATTTCGTTGAAGGTGGAGATTGTCAGAGTTCAGTGTTCTGCATTCGCTTTTGTTGGGCCGAGTAGCCCGTTGGATCTCTCACGTGGAATTCGTGTCAAGGTGGAGTTTGTTAGAATTTAGTGTGACCCAAATTCTAGTTGGGCCGGGTCGGGCCCATTATCAATATTAGGGTTTTATGTTTTATCTATTTATTGATATTTGAGTCGCAAAACCCATTGTACTGAATTTGTTATTAGTGATTCTCTCATCTGCCCGTGGTTTTTCCCTTTCTAGGGTTTCCACGTAAAATTCGGTGTCCATTATTTTCTCGTTTTTCTTTTTCGGTATTTTCTAATTGTTCGTTACAGGTGGATTAGGGCGTCTAATCCTAACATCTTTTCCTCGAGTTTTTCTCCCACTTTTTTGCGCAAATCAAGAATTATTTCTCTTCTTCCTATTCTCTTCGGCTTTGCATTGTCTTCTTCGGGGCAATTATCGCCTTGTCCATGTAAAGTTGTAGACCTAGACCTTGTGGGCGATTGAGCAAGGCGTCGTCCCTTTTTGGTTCAAAAGACGCCAGAGGGGCAACATTTCCTATTAAAGGGACTCTTATTTAATCAAAAGCGTCACAGGATGCCGTGTTAATACCATCTTTGGACGAAAGTTTTGATACATTTGAACATTCAGAGATAATTTGTTGAGAAGGTTGCATGCTCTTATTTCATCAAAAGAATCACTAGACGCCGTGTTAATACCATCTTTGGATGAAAGTTTTGATGCATTTGAACATGCAGAGATAGTTTGTTGAGAAGGTTGCATGCTCTTTGGCTTTTGATGCTTGCTCTCTACTTGGTCGATGGATAATGTCTCGATAGCTTCACACTTGCTTTTTACTGCATCATTAGTGTTGCACTACATCTCTGACACAATGTTTGGATCAGTTTGCTCTTGTTTGCACCATATAAATGGGGCTACTTTATGTGGGATCCAGTCATCATTATGTGCTATCATCCAAGGAATCAATACTCTCACAGTTTGGAAAAACTAAGGTATACCAGATTGCTACCTACAAAATTGACACATACTCATACACATTAGTTGTTCTAATTGAAAATCACAAGTCACACATTCGATGAACTTATGGAGGAAAAATAATTGAATTAACGTACTCGAAGAAAGATAAAATGAAAATGTGACTAAGACAAGAGAATGAAATCAACATGTCTTCATCCACTTCACAAAAATCTCGATCCAAGTGCTTGATAAGATAGAAAACTCTATTGCAAATCCTACACTTGAATGAATTCTTCCTCAAGCCTCCATCTCTGAGTTTTTGAATCGTCCTCGCTTTCTACTCTTCTTCCTCGATGAATCAACATTAAGTCTACATCAGAAAGGTTGGGATTCGTTCACTAAAGAACAACTCTTTTATATATCCACAATCAAATCAGTAAAACCCAGAAAAGATAAAGGCTAAGAAAAGATATGAAAAACATCCACAAAGCACAATGTTTATACCGAGAATACTAACATTGTCCACTGACAAATATATAATGGAAAAATCGTTTAATTAAACTTACAATATACTCTGAGATCTGTCGGAGAAATTGGAAAAATTATAATTATCTCTTCTTATATAGAATGAAAATGAGAGATGAGATGACGGAAATACAATGTAGAAAAAAAAAAAACATTACAACAAATTAGAAAAACACCCTAAAAAAGTTATTGAAAAATACCCAAAAAAAAAATTATTGAAGAATGAAATATTAAAGAAAAAGAACACAGAGAAAAAAGGGTTAGTGATTCACCATCTCCAACGATCGAACACGAATATCTGTGATGTCCTTCTCTCTGTCAAAGCTCTGGACAGAAGGAGATCATTACGTTAAAATTGAACTTAGAAAAGTGGATGAACTATTTAAAGGCGTAAATTTAATAACTGTAAACTGAAGACCCTGCACATCATGGTACCAGGAAAACAGCGAAATGATTCCTAAGTCGTCTATGATCGTCGGACTTGTCACGCCCCTAAATGGGACCTGCAACAGAATGAGGGACGACCGATCTAAAAATCGAGTCAACCGTACGACTCTAATCTTATTTATTTAGAAAACGCAGCGAAAAATTTATAATTTAATATAAAGCCCGGGCCCTGAACAATTGAATTAAAACAGGTCGAACGAGTGACACTAAATAATATGATGATATAAGTCCAAATAAATTACAGTGTGCAATAAACAAATTAAATCTTACACATTTCCAATAAATGTCTAACCTTAAAATTGAAAATGAGTTTTCCAAGAAAAAATTATTAATTTAGAGAATTCCTACTTCAGATCCGGTAACTAAAGCTCTTCTTGATTAGATCCTGAAAAAAAATAGTAGTCGTTTGGGGTGAGTCGAATAGACTCAATAGAGGTAGAGTTTATTTCCAGCAGTCGTAAAATATTATGCATAAATTTAATAAAAATGCAGTTATGTAATTTAAATAGATGTTCGGTGAAAATGAAGCCTTTCATGGACCCCGAGCACACTAGGTCATAGGCCAAAACATCGGCATAAGGCGGTCACACTCCATAATTATCCTCATCAGGTTTAGGGTTTTGCGCTCAAGGACACGACTCTTCAGCTGTCTTATTACTTCTAGTTAAGACTAAAAATGGAAATGATTTAAAAAGATAATTATGGTAAAAGCCTTGGTTAGGGTTGATTTCCTCATTACATGCAATTTACTCTTGATGCTACAACATTAATCACAGAACAGCAAGAATTCATAATACTCCTAGGGTTCCGTCGAATTGTCTAGATAAATTCGTTTCAGAATTTTCTTTTCGACTTTGAAAAGACAAAAACTTAATCTGAATTTTCGTGTAAATATATTCTTAACGCCAAATAAATTAATGTTAGCTACTTTGTAACAATTTTAATTTATTTAATTACTCATGCATCTTCAATTCCTATTTACCTATCGATACAATAGGAATATGTGAAAACAAATTTGCCTATCGACACAATTCGTATTATGCAATAAAAATCATTAGCAATCGTTTAGTGAAAAATACGTAGCATTCATAGATCAGAATAAAAACATGTAATGAATACTATCTTGCTTAACCAAGATTAAAAAAAGTTTAGCCTAAAATCATTATGATTAAACTAAGAAATATAATATTCGTGAAACAAAACAAATAAAAAAAGTAGAAGAGAAGAGAAGAATTGTAGTGATGTCTCTGCTGCCGATCCAATCTTCTCCTCTCTCTCCAAGATGTCTTCTTCTCTCGTTCAACGTGTGTAGTCTTCGTCCCCAAAATTCTCTTTTTGTACTCCTCTTCTATTGCCTGCTAAGTCTTACCACATTTTTGAGCACTTTTCTTTTCTTTTCTTTTTAAGCCTCCCCGTGATTTTTTCCTCCTCTCTTTCTTTCTTCATAATCTTCTATCAATTTTCCAGCCACAGTTCCTTGATTTGGTTATTTTATTTTTGGTAACCATCATCTCCTTGATTTGCTATCTCTCTCTTCATAATCATCGGCCTTTAAATTCAAATTTTTTTCGCTATTAACTTTGCATTCAATATAAATTCGAATTAATGTTAAAAATCTACTTTTAATAGAGAATATGCATGAAATATATTAAATTTAATCAAGGCATTGATGCTGCAGCATTATGTAGCAATTATAGTAAATATTACTAATTTCTTCTTGCATTCACTCATTTCATATAATTTCTATCAATTAATTACGGTATAAAATAACTCTAAGTTAAGAGTTATCACGGGACTATTTCAAATTGAAAAATTCAACAGAAGTAATTTTTAATTGTGAATATTAAAAATGAAGGTGCTATTATGGAAAGATGATAGTGTCATGGCCATCGGCGACAGACCGACGAACGTTAATGTAGCAACCGGTATGTGGCTTTTATTTTATGGAATTAAGTGATTTTGATTGGTTGTTTAAATAGGTTAAAGTTTGTTAGTCAACGGTATAAGTGTAATTTGTGAAGCATGTGATATAAATGGAGGGTTTAGTGAAGGATAGTCGCCAGTTGAAAATTGTTAGACGTGTAAATACACGTGTACTACTTTATGTGGGCTTGTGTATGTGTTTAAATCACTAGGCTAATTTCATTGTTTAGGGCCTTGAGTGATCAATTTAGAAAAGCCCTATTGACTTATAATTAAGTATGGGCTTAATGGGTAGATACCCATATTAGGCCTATTAAGGTTTTAATGGGAACCCTAATAGAGTAGTATATAAAGAAACTTACGGTTATGGTCCTCAACATATCAAACAAAAGGAGGAATTCTAGATCTCTCCAATTCCATCATTGAGAGAGAACCAATTGGAATCATTGGGTGTTTGATTGAGGAAAACCAATCGACCAACCAAAATATATCACGATGAATTCCGGTACGCAATTCTTTTTATCTTAATAATTTGGCATGATTTGATCTTGATGTTGTTATAGGGTTTAAAACAAATTTGGTTTATTGGGTTAACAAAGATTAAATTCAAGTTGCGCACACAAATATTTTTAATTTAAAATCTTCTCGATCAAAATTTCTTGAATCATGTAATTTTTAAATAGGATAATATTATATTTACATTCTAATTTTTATATTTTAACCTCACACACTATATTCATTGATAGAATTTTATTATGGTATTATATAAAGATTTAAAATCATAGATTACGTAAATCAATAAAAAAATGAAATGTAACTATCACGTTAAGATGTGAGATTGAAATGTAAATTTAAAGTATAAAGATAATATTTATTTTTAGGGTAAAGTGTATACTAGTCCTCAAACTTAGGAGTAAAAAAAATAGTCTTTAAATTTATTTTTAGGCAAATAACTCGCACAACTTAGAAGAGCTAAAAATTTAGTTCTAGTCATTAAGAATGTCATCAAAGAATTCACATTTTTTTCACGTAATTTTCTCTGTTGAGCGATTTCTAAAAAAATCTTTTTTGGTAGAACAATTTTGGCGATTTTGAAGGTTGAATTTTTCAACTTGTTTCTCTTTAAAAATCACAAAAAATTATTATGTTGGGAGTTGTTTCTCTTTGAAAATTACCAAACAAAAAAGATCACGAGACAAAAAATGTGATTTCTTTGACTGTATCTCAAACAATAGATACTTAAATGATAACGCCTATAAATTTAGTGAATTATTTGCCTAAAAGAAAGTTTAAGCAAATGCTTACTCTCCATTCTTAAATTTAAAATTAATTTGTAATTTATTTCTAAAAATTAATATTACGTTTATTTTTATATTCTATTATTTTAAAATATTTACTAATGTATCAAATAATAATTATTACGATAAATGTAATAAATAGAGAATATAACAATCGAGCAAACTAGTCTTGCTTATTTCGAAAAATGGAATATGTATTATCATAGCATGTGCTTAAGAGTGAGGACAAGAGAGAAGTAAAAATATTAACAGAGAAGATGAGGATGAGTCAAAGAAGTCAAGACGTAGACAAATCTATCTCTTTATCTGCAGGAATCTCGTGGTATTCATTTTCACCAACTTACTCACTGAACCAGAAGAGAGAGAGAGAGAGAGAGAGAGAGAGAGAGAGAGAGAGAGGTACCTGATGCCATTTCCATGCGCGTCCCAGTGATGCTTCCACTAGGTTCGTTTCATATCTTCATCTACTTGTACATAGTTCTACATTTCAATTTGATTCTCTTTCCAATTTCACGATCTTCGTGAGGGAGCAGTTCGGTTGTTCGCGATTTTCATGGAATTACTTTTTTCATGACAATTTTTTTTCCCTCTTTTATTGGATTTTAGTTTGGTTTTTAATTGCTGTTGTGGCGTAATAGAAGGTCCTATCCAATTAGATTCGGGTGTGTTGTTATTTTGATCAAATATGTTCCAATTCGATGGGAAGGCGCGGAACTTGCTTGACGTTTGTGAAATGATTTACTTGCCTTTTTTATCACCAATTAACAAGTAATCAGTGTTGAAATGATGTGATTATCGTTTATCACTGTAGCTAAGGGGATCTGGCATAGAGAAGTGTTTGATTTGTTGTCCTTTTTAGGGTTTCTGTAATGATTTTGCTCTCAACATATATGTCAATTACTTAATTACTGGTAGTTTCTTGCGAGGCATGCTCTTTAGTACATTGGCAGTTACCTGTGTTTGTGATTATATGTTTTTTGAAGCGTTCAAATAGCTGATTTCTTTTCCTTTTCTGCTTCTTAGAGTGTTGAAGTGGTTAAAGCCCTGGTCTGTGCAGCACTGATAGGTATCAGTTTTGTGCTGGAAATTTTACCTGCAGATTTTCTCGTTTCAGATGTGCACTGGAGAAGTTAGTCCCACTTGCACGATAGTTGGACTGGTGTATTGATTAACAACGGTACCTTAATTTGAAAATCATGTGGAATGTTTGAATGTTAAGCTTTAAGTCTCAACTGAATAAATGGGAAAGGAAGTTTTGCTACAAAGTACTAACCATAGTGCGAGTGCTGATTGTTCCTCACATAATGAGGTAACTGAAAGTAGAGATAGGGAGGCCAGGTCAGCAACATGTCGGGTGTGCCAATGTACAGAGTCTGATAAAAGAGGGGATGCTGTTTAGGATTTTTGGGCATCACCCTTTCAGAAAAATAAAACCAATAAGAATGTGAAGCTTGACAGCCCTTTAAATGCTAAAAGTTCTCCCTCTAGGCAGAATGATGGAAAGGGATTTAGTGTAGTTGAGTTCATAGGTCCTGATGGTGAGGTTTTTGTTTGTAATGCTGATATAGAAACGGGTTCATGTCTCAGTCAAGATGAGTTGGTCGAACTTGGTTGTTCTTGCAAAATGACCTTGCTCTTGTACACTATGCATGTGCTCTTAAGTGGTTTATCAGCCATGGATCTACTGTCTGTGAAATCTGTGGTTGTGTCGCAAAAAATATTAGAACAGCTGACTTTAGAAAGGTCGTGGCTTCCTTGAAGGAATATGAAGCCTTGAGAGAAAGGACTGCTAGTGGGGAACCTAATCCGCGGGGCTTCATGATTCTGATACTGGTATTGATCCCGATGCAGTTGCTGCTATTCGCCGACAAAGACTTAGTGAAATATCGTCGTGGTTTAGTCCTCATAATCGTAATAACCATAACTATACGGCATTCTCACAGGTTCTTTCTGAACTGCCTCTGAGTTCTGCTACAGGAGAAGATGTTCCTGCTGAAAATGCAGCGACAAAGTGGGCTGTTGAATGTACTGGGATTCTTCTTGCGACAGGAGTACTTACTGTACCGTGCTTGGGCTCTAGCTCCTCAAAAAAAAATAAATTTAACACAACGTGCCTCAAATAATAGTAAAGAGAGAGGAGGACGAGAATTCGACACCAGTATTTTTACGTGGTTCGGCCAAACTGCCTACGTCCACGCTTCAAGGCTATCACCCCTTGAGATTCTTAACCTATCCTCACGAGAATAGGATACGACTAGATCGGGGATTCCGGGGGGTATCTTGTCTCCGATCAATTGCCTTTACACTCAGATTGAACTGCCAGGGCGTCAAACCACTGCCGTTACAAATAATTTGTTGTTGGTGAAATTGATCACAGACTACACTCTCACAGCGAAATCTCAAGTCGAGTTTAGAGAATGTAACCGTGATTACAGAGTATGAAAACTTTTGCAGCTTAGGCTATCAATTGAACAATTCGCAAAAGTTAGTCTACGAGCTTGCTTCTGACATTAATACTGTATATACTTGCTTCATAGAATTGGAATGCTCTTACTCCAAATAAAAAATGTTA
>CM039516.1:15762951-15826026 GCA_022432975.1 Begonia masoniana
TAAATCTTTTTACCAGGTGCCGAAATTGAAAAAAATAGCTTTGTGATATTGCTACGGAGGATGCGGAAGCCAAACAGTGAAATTGGAGAGAGGAGAGAAAGATGAAGAAGTGGAGGAGGAAAACGTGGTGAGGAAAGAGAAACAACGATAGCCAAAAAGCGTTACTCACAAGTGGCGAAAGGAGCGAAGACTACCGGTGAGTTTTGAGGAGTGAGTTTGAGTTGTGAGTTTGATTGAGACTAGTCGATAGGTACTGAGAAAACCGTTTCTTTCGAATAATAAGGTATTGCTTATGAAGGAAGCTCTTGTTAATCTGAAGAGATGATAGGTTTTTGCCTTCTGTTTTTTAGCAGAGTGCATTGAATGAGTTCAATCTATTGTGACTCAATTGTTATCTGTGGAAATTGATTTTGAAGATGAGGTTCGTGCCCTAATTTTGTTGGCGTCTCTACCGAATAGTTGGGAGCCTATGAGAGCAGCAGTTAGTAACTCAGTTGGAAGTGCTAAACTGGTATTCACCGATGTGAGGGATCGTATTCTTGCCGTGGAGATTCGTAAGATTGATTCTGGTGAAACATCGAATGGTTCAGCCCTGAATGTTGAAAATAGGGGCAGAAGTCAAAGTAAAGGTCCGGACAATAGAAATCGAAGTCAGAGGAAGTCTGGAAATCACGCTAACTTTGAATGTTATCATTGTGGTAAGAAAGGACACATAAAGAGATTTTGTCACAAGTTTCTTCGGGAGAATCTAAATGCCAAAGGAAAGGAAAAGATGTTCGAAGAGGGTGACACAGATGAGGAGGCAGATACAACCACCGAGGAGTCCTTTAGTGTGTACAACGAGGATGTTGTAAATTATGATTGCCAAGATACGAGTTGGGTGATCGATAGTGGCGCTTCAATACATGCCACTTCGCGGAAAGATTTTTTTACATCCTACACTTCGGGTGATTATAGAAGTGTGAGGATGGGAAATGGTAGCATTGCAAAAGCCATTGGTATAGGAGATGTGCGTTTGGAGACCAACATCGGCAACACCTTGGTTTTGAGAGGTGTGAAGCACATCCCCGACATCCGCAAGAATTTGGTCTCGACTGGGAAGCTCGACGATGAAGGGTTTGGCAACACCTTTCATGATGGAAAATGGAAGCTTACCAGAGGTTCATTGATTGTGGCGAGAGGAGAAAAGTGTTCCTTATTATATGTGATGCATGCGAAGATCGCGGGTTCCACAGTCAATGTGGTGGGTAATAAGGCTACAAAGTTTGTGAATTCACCTTCTAAGAGAAATGTTGAGAAGACTCGGAAGAAGTCAGGTTCTCGGGTGAAGTTCAGGTTGGGATCTGAGGGTACATCAGAGCCGGTGAGTCAGCCTATTACAGATGTTCAGTCATCAGTTTCAGTTTCACGTCAGAATGGTATCGTCAAAGGCAGAACAATGTAGAAGGTTAATACTCCGGGACGATATGATGAAATTGTGGGTTATGCATTGAATGTGTTCGAGGGTAACAATTCCTGTGTGGAGTCTTCGACATGTTCAGATGGAGCTCGTTGCAGCAACTCTGATAGTTCAGTTATACCATGGAGGAGGAGATGCGATTTCTTTTCAGGTAAGTCTCTCAAGTTTAAGCTGGGCTTAAACTTGAATGGTATCGGATGCTGATTTGGCCCATTTGGGGCCTTTGTGGTAAAGGAGCTTTTTTAATGGAGTTTTGCAGATTTGTTTCCTTGCACCGGAATTTCGTTGAAGGTGGAGATTGTTAGAGTTCAGTGTTCTGCATTCGCTTTTGTTGGGCCGAGTAGCCCGTTGGATCTCTCACGTGGAATTCGTGTCAAGGTGGAGTTTGTTAGAATTTGGTGTGACCCAAATTCTAGTTGGGCCGGGTCGGGCCCATTATCAATATTAGGGTTTTATGTTTTATCTATTTATTGATATTTGAGTCACAAAACTCATTGTACCGAATTTGTTATTAGTGATTCTCTCCTCTGCCCGTGGTTTTTCCCTTTCTAGGGTTTCCACGTAAAATTCGGTGTCCATTATTTTCTCGTTTTTCTTTTTCGGTATTTTCTAATTGTTCGTTACAGGTGGATTAGGGCGTCTAATCCTAACATCTTTTCCTTGAGTTTTTCTCCCACTTTTTTGCGCAAATCAAGAATTATTTCTCTTCTTCCTATTCTCTTCGGCTTTGCATTGTCTTCTTCGGGGCAATTATCGCCTTGTCCATGTAAAGTTGTAGACCTAGACCTTGTGGGCGATTTAGCAAGGCGTCGTCCCTTTTTGGTTCAAAAGACGCCAGAGGGGCAACATTTCCTAATAAAGGGACTCTTGTTTAATCAAAAGCGTCACAGGATGCCGTGTTAATACCATCTTTGGACGAAAGTTTTGATACATTTGAACATTCAGAGATAATTTGTTGAGAAGGTTGCATGCTCTTATTTCATCAAAAGCATCACTAGACGCCGTGTTAATACCATCTTTGGATGAAAGTTTTGATGCATTTGAACATGCAGAGATAGTTTGTTGAGAAGGTTGCATGCTCTTTGGCTTTTGATGCTTGCTCTCTACTTGGTCGATGGATAATGTCTCGATAGCTTCACACTTGCTTTTTACTGCATCATTAGTGTTGCACTACATCTCTGACACAATGTTTGGATCAGTTTGCTCTTGTTTGCACCATATAAATGGGGCTACTTTATGTGGGATCCCGTCATCATTATGTGCTATCATCCAAGGAATCAATACTCTCACAGTTTGGAAAAACTAAGGTATACCAAATTGCTGCCTACAAAATTGACACATACTCATACACATTAGTTGTTCTAATTGAAAATCACAAGTCACACATTCGATGAACTTATGGAGGAAAAATAATTGAATTAACGTACTCGAAGAAAGATAAAATGAAAATGTGACTAAGACAAGAGAATGAAATCAACATGTCTTCATCCACTTCACAAAAATCTCGATCCAAGTGCTTGATAAGATAGAAAACTCTATTGCAAATCCTACACTTGAATGAATTCTTCCTCAAGCCTCCATCTCTGAGTTTTTGAATCGTCCTCGCTTTCTACTCTTCTTCCTCGATGAATCAACATTAAGTCTACATCAGAAAGGTTGGGATTCGTTCACTAAAGAACAACTCTTTTATATATCCACAATCAAATCAGTAAAACCCAGAAAAGATAAAGGCTAAGAAAAGATATGAAAAACATCCACAAAGCACAATGTTTATACCGAGAATACTAACATTGTCCACTGACAAATATATAATGGAAAAATCGTTTAATTAAACTTACAATATACTCTGAGATCTGTCGGAGAAATTGGAAAAATTATAATTATCTCTTCTTATATAGAATGAAAATGAGAGATGAGATGACGGAAATACAATGTAGAAAAAAAAAAAACATTACAACAAATTAGAAAAACACCCTAAAAAAAGTAATTGAAAAATACCCAAAAAAAAATTATTGAAGAATGAAATATTAAAGAAAAAGAACACAGAGAAAAAGGGTAAGTGATTCACCATCTCCAACGATCGAACACGAATATCTGCGATGTCCTTCTCTCTGTCAAAGCTCTGGACAGAAGGAGATCATTACGTTAAAATTGAACTTAGAAAAGTGGATGAACTATTTAAAGGCGTAAATTTAATAACTGTAAACTGAAGACCCTGCACATCATGGTACCAGGAAAACAGCGAAATGATTCCTAAGTCGTCTATGATCGTCGGACTTGTCACGCCCCTAAATGGGACCTGCAACAGAATGAGGGACGACCGATCTAAAAATCGAGTCAACCGTACGACTCTAATCTTATTTATTTAGAAAACGCAGCGAAAAATTTATAATTTAATATAAAGCCCGGGCCCTGAACAATTGAATTAAAACAGGTCGAACGAGTGACACTAAATAATATGATGATATAAGTCCAAATAAATTACAGTGTGCAATAAACAAATTAAATCTTACACATTTCCAATAAATGTCTAACCTTAAAATTGAAAATGAGTTTTCCAAGAAAAAATTATTAATTTAGAGAATTCCTGCTTCAGATCCGGTTACTAAAGCTCTTCTTGATTAGATCCTGAAAAAAAATAGTAGTCGTTTGGGGTGAGTCGAATAGACTCAATAGAGGTAGAGTTTATTTCCAGCAGTCGTAAAATATTATGCATAAATTTAATAAAAATGCAGTTATGCAATTTAAATAGATGTTCGGTGAAAATGGAGCCTTTCATGGACCCCGAGCACACTAGGTCATAGGCCAAAACATCGGCATAAGGCGGTCACACTCCATAATTATCCTCATCAGGTTTAGGGTTTTGCGCTCAAGGACACGACTCTTCAGCTGTCTTATTACTTCTAGTTAAGACTAAAAATGGAAGTGATTTAAAAAGATAATTATGGTAAAAGCCTTGGTTAGGGTTGATTTCCTCATTACATGCAATTTACTCTTGATGCTACAACATTAGTCACAGAACAGCAAGAATTCATAATACTCCTAGGGTTCCGTCGAATTGTCTAGATAAATTCGTTTCAGAATTTTCTTTTCGACTTTGAAAAGACAAAAACTTAATCTGAATTTTCGTGTAAATATATTCTTAACGCCAAATAAATTAATGTTAGCTACTT
This sequence comes from Begonia masoniana, assembly GCA_022432975.1. Taxonomy (NCBI): domain Eukaryota; kingdom Viridiplantae; phylum Streptophyta; class Magnoliopsida; order Cucurbitales; family Begoniaceae; genus Begonia; species Begonia masoniana. The sequence continues at coordinate 15,767,584 of CM039516.1, forward strand.
TGTAACAATTTTAATTTATTCAATTACTCATGCATCTTCAATTCCTATTTACCTATCGATACAATAGGAATATGTGAAAACAAATTTGCCTATCGACACACTTCGTATTATGCAATAAAAATCATTAGCAATCGTTTAGTGAAAAATACATAGCATTCATAGATCATAATAAAAACATGTAATGAATACTATCTTGCTTAACCAAGATTAAAAAAAGTTTAGCCTAAAATCATTATGATTAAACTAAGAAATATAATATTCGTGAAACAAAACAAATAAAAAAAGTAGAAGAGAAGAGAAGAATTGTAGTGATGTCTCTGCTGCCGATCCAATCTTCTCCTCTCTCTCCAAGATGTCTTCTTCTCTCGTTCAACGTGTGTAGTCTTCGTCCCCAAAATTCTCTTTTTGTACTCCTCTTCTATTGCCTGCTAAGTCTTACCACATTTTTGAGCACTTTTCTTTTCTTTTCTTTTTAAGCCTCCCCGTGATTTTTTCCTCCTCTCTTTCTTTCTTCATAATCTTTTATCAATTTTCCAGCCACAGTTCCTTGATTTGGTTATTTTATTTTTGGTAACCATCATCTCCTTGATTTGCTATCTCTCTCTTCATAATCATCGGCCTTTAAATTCAAATTTTTCCGCTATTAACTTTGCATTCAAATATAAAATTCGAATTAATGTTAAAAATCTACTTTTAATAGAGAATATGCATGAAATATATTAAATTTAATCAAGGCATTGATGCTGCAGCATTATGTAGCAATTATAGTAAATATTACTAATTTCTTCTTGCATTCACTCATTTCATATAATTTCTATCAATTAATTACGGTATAAAATAACTCTAATTTAAGAGTTATCACGGGACTATTTCAAATTGAAAAATTCAACAGAAGTAATTTTTAATTGTGAATATTAAAAATGAAGGTGCTATTATGGAAAGATGATAGTGTCATGGCCATCGGCGACAGACCGACGAACGTTAATGTAGCAACCGGTATGTGTCTTTTATTTTATGGAATTAAGTGATTTTGATTGGTTGCTTAAATAGGTTAAAGTTTGTTAGTCAAGGGTATAAGTGTAATTTGTGAAGCATATGATATAAATGGAGGGTTTAGTGAAGGATAGTCGCCACTATTTCATCACTTTCCTATTTCAGCTCAGCCGACTCCTCTGGCGATTTTTCTCTCCGAATCTTCTTCAACTTAGGTGAGTTCTTCCTTGATTTCTTCTTGCTGATGATTTAGGATGAATATAGGATATACATTTGATGATTGGTTTACGGTATAATGAGTGTTTTAGGAATGCTGTGAGTGAGAGCTGAGTTCGGGTTTTGTGATGATTCAGGAATGCTCGAGGAACAGAGCTTCCAACTAGTTTCCTTAGATTTCTGGATAGTTTAGAATGAAGTTTAGCAAAGATCTAACTAATACTCTGTCTACGGTTTTAGGTTTGAGTAAAACCCCGAAGTAGTTTGCAACCAAGCTTTTCCAGGAAGCCAGGTAAGTAGAGTATGTTTGTGCCTTCGAGCCTACATCACAAAACAGAAGGATTTATGCTTGTTTTGTATGTTTTTAGTATGTCATGCATCATGTTTATGAAAGAACACGAAAAAGAATTTACATGTAATGGCATGGTAAGACATGAGTAGTTTGAATCAGACAAACTATTAAGGGAACTAATCCGCCCCTTAATCCAGTAGAGGATGTAGACTTTGAAAAAGTTGATTCACTTCCCATCGAACAGAGGGATCATATCAGCTATTAAGGGAACTAATTCACCCCTTAATCGAGTAGATGATGTAGACCTTGGGAAATTTATCCATTTCCCATTGTACAGAGGGATCAACAAAGAACAGATATAACTGAGTTGTGAAAGTAAAAATTGCATGAATAGGATTTATGATTCAGCATTTCATTTCATTATGCTCTACTTATTTAGCATTAGGCTAATAGATGAGTTTTGTGATGTAGGTGCTGAGGTTTCAACAGGTGATTTCTCTGAGCTTATCGAAGAATAGGCGCAGTTGATGGAGCACATCTATGTCATGGTTTGGTGCACTGATGAGGCGGTTTAACTAATGTCAGTATGTGAAGTCTTAGTTGACAAGTGTTTTGTTGAAGTGTGCTAAGGATTTTAATAACAGCAGTAGTTTTAATGTTTTAACATCTTTGGGATTATCCTAATTATGAAAAACATGATTGGTTTTAATTGTAGTTTGCTATTCTGGATTTTTAGAAAGTTGTGGACTTATGTTGTTTTGAATGGTTGCTGTTAAAATTTACAAGTTCTTTTAGTAGTCAGAGTTGTCCATTTGTTTAGAGTGTAAATGGTTAATGTGTTGTTCTGTTTTCATTCGGCAGATGTCGATTGGCATATGTCAATCGGTAGATGTAATCGGTAGATGTTGTCGTTCGGCAGATGTCGATTGACAGATGTCAATCGGCAGATGTAATCAGTAGATGTGTTCGGCAGATGTCGTTTGGCAGATGTCGTTCGGCAGATGTGATCGGTAGATGTTTGAAACCGGAAGATGTCTTCTGTTTCTGCTTCTATCGCCAAGGCTAATCCTCCTCTATTCCCTCCCCAGTTTCTTGTAACGTTTTAAATTTAGTTTTGGAGGATTTCAACGAGTTTTAAGTACGAATCTCAACTGTTTTAGTAAAGTTTCCTTCAAGTAGTTTCAAGTAATTTTCTAGTCTGTCTTCGTAAGGACCATGTTTTACACAAATGATTTTTCCGCTGCAAGTTTTGATGTTTTTAAATAATGTCGAATTTTGACCGTTGAAGTGAAGTTTTAAAATTTTCCCAGAATGTCTTAGTTCTGTTCAGTGTTATGAGTAGCGAATCAGGTTTATCAAATTTGGGGCGTTACAGCTTGGTATCTGAGACATTTAGTTAAACCGTTCAAAAGATTACTCATCAGTACCGATCGTCGCATGAGAGTACTCCAACAACTGTTAGTGTTTATGTTAACCTTAGTTGCTAGATATTTTTGAGAGTAATTAACCTTGTCGAGGAATATAGTGAAATGGCTAGACGACCAGGAAGACCAAGAGTACCGAGAGATATGTCAAATTTGAGAAGTGAGGAGGATGCTAGTGTTATTAGGGAGCTGATAACTTTGATACGTCAGCAGTCTGAACAATTGGGGCTGCTACTGAACCGAGATGTGCAAGGGAGTGCCAACTCGTGTTCCAACAATGAGCAATCGGGAGACAGATTCCAGAGATTACAACCGCCCACGTTTGATGGACAGTCATCCAATCCGGTTGTTGCTGAGGGATGGCTTAGGAAGATTGAGAGTATGTTCAGATGTGCCAACATTGGAGAAGGAGACAAAGTCACTTTGGCAACGTTTCATTTGGCTGGGGATGCTCAACTTTGGTGGGAAACAATGGAGACCACCACTGATGTTCTGGCAATGTCTTGGACACAATTCAAGTAGATTTTTTATGAGAAATACTTTAACAGCACTGTCCAGACTACAAAGAAGGTGGAGTTTCTGAACTTGAAGCAGACGGGGTCCGTGTCTGAGTACAGTAGACAGTTTGAGTCCCTGTCCAGGTTTGCTGGACACCTTGTACACAGGAATGAGGATAAGGTATTTCAATTTATGCATGGACTGAAGTCAGAGATTTACAGGGGAGTCAAGTTTTTGGGTATTAAAGGTTTGTCTTACAGTGAAGTTGTGTCCACGGCATTGGAAGTGGAAGAAGCAGAAATGAAGTGTACTGGACCAAGGGAATCCCCACGAAAGTTTATTCAGACACACCAACAGGGAGGGATGAAGAGGCCCAGTGAAGGCCAAGGTAGTCTGGGAAAGGAGAAGAAGGCGCAAGACACCAAGAGATTTCCTCAGTGCCCAAAATGCTCGAGATTTCACCTAGGAGAGTGCATAATGGGTTCGGGAAAGTGTTTCAACTGTGAAGAAGTTGGATATACATTCAAGGATTGCCTCAAGCCCAGAGTCATTCGGTGCTACAACTGTAATAAGGTTGGTCATGTTAGCAGGGACTGTCTAGCTTTAAAGAGTGGCTCTGCTAAGTTGAAGCCGAGGATATTCTCTATGATGGAGTCGGGTGATGATGATCAGCCCGCTATAGTGTCAGGTACTATATTGATCAATTCTAGGCCTGCTTTTACTTTAATAAATTCCGGTGCAACACATTCTTTTATAGCGTCTGCATTTGCTGTCAAGTTAGATGTACGGCCTACTCCAACTGAATATGTGTTTAATGTCACGTTACCTTCAGGTGAATGGATGCACTCTAATCGAGTGATACTTAATAGTGTGGTGTCAGTGGGAAGCGTGAATCTACCTATTGATCTCATTATCATGGAGATAATAGGGTTTGATGTAATCCTCGGAATGGATTGGTTGTTCAAGTATTATGCTACAATCGATTGTAGGACTGGAATAGTTAGTTTTGAACCCCCTGGTGGTTTGAAACATACCTTCCAAGCTTTGAAGAAATGTAAGAAAATGTCTGTTATTACCCCTGTCGATGTTAGACCTTCTCCATGCAGGGAGTATTTATACTTTTTGGCCAGTGCTATAGACACACAGGTTGTAGGAAAATCGAGTCCTCAAAATGTCTTAGTTGTCCAAGACTTTCCAGAAGTATTCCTAGATGACCTTCCTGGCTTGCCGCCAGATAGAGAAATCGAGTTTGTTGTAGATGTTTACCCAGGCGCGGAGCCTGTATCTAAGAATCCTTACAGATTAGCACCAACAGAGCTTAGGGAGTTAAAGAAACAGTTGGAGGAACTGTTGGAAAAAGGATTCATACGCCCGAGTTTTTCACCGTGGGATGCACCTGTTCTTTTTGTTAAAAAGAAAGATGGATCATTGCGTATGTGTGTTGATTATCGGGAGTTGAACAAATTAACTATCAAAAACAAGTATCCATTACCAAGGATTGATGATCTATTCGACCAACTTAATGGTGCGCGAGTCTTCTCTAAGATTGACCTTAGGTCTGATTATTATCAATTGAAAGTCAAATCTGAAGATATCCCTAAGACAGCCTTTCACACAAGGCATGGACATTATGAGTTTTTGGTTATGTCTTTTGGATTGACAAATGCAGCAGCAACCTTCATGGATCTTATGAATAAGGTGTTTCACGAGTATCTAGATAAATTTGTCATAGTGTTTATTGATAATATTTTAATCTATTCACGTACTAAGGATGAGCATGCAAAACACTTGAACTTGGTGTTAGGAGTACTTAAGCAGCACCAACTTTATGCCAAGTTTTTCAAGTGTGAGTTTTAATTGAACCAAGTTCACTTTTTGGGTCACGTTATCTCGGGAAATGGGATATCCGTCGATCCAGCCAAGGTTCAAGCAGTTAAGGAGTGGCCCCAACCGAAGAATGCTACAGATATTCGGAGTTTCCTTGGATTAGTAGGATACTATAGGAAGTTCATTGAAGGATTCTCGAAAATTTCTACATCCCTCACTCGGTTAACAAGGAAAAACACGAAGTATGTATGGACTGAGGAATGTGAGAATAGTTTTCAGACATTGAAACAGAGATTGACTAATGCCCCAATACTAACACTCCCTGTTGATAATGGAAAGTTAAGCATTTATTGTGATGCTTCCAAAGTTGGCATCGGTTGTGTGTTGATGCAAGATGAAAATGTAATAGCTTATGCTTCTAGACAGCTGAAAACACATGAGAAGAATTATCCTACACATGATTTGGAATTAGCTGCGGTAGTTTTTGCATTAAAGATTTGGAGGCATTACTTGTATGGACAATCTTGTGAAATATTCTCAGATCACAAAAGTCTGAAATATATTTTCACACAGAAAGAGCTAAACATGAGACAACATTGGTGGTTGGAGTTTGTCAAGGACTATGATTTTGAGATCAAATATCACCCCGGCAAGGCGAATGTAGTAGCTGATGCATTGAGTAGAGTGACAACATCAGCCTCAGCATTGATTCTTGACATACCGTTAGCCTTAGAGACAGAATTCCAAAGATTTAACTTGGAAGCTGTGTCCAGCGTGTCAGCCATGCTTTCTGCCATATCCTTGAAGCCTACTATTTTGGAAAGAATAAAGGAAGTTCAGGTGAATGATGCTGAATGCAACAAGTACAGGTTAAGTATGGATTCTTCTGATAAATCAGATTTCAACTATTCTGTTGATGGAATTCTCAAGTTTCGGAATAGATGGTTTGTTCCGGCTATTGATGAACTTCGGAAGGAGATCCTCTAGGAGGCTCATTCTTCTAGATTCTCTATTCATCTTGGAAGTACAAAAATGTACAGAGACCTTAAACAACATTATTGATGGCCAAGTATGAAAAGAAGTGTGGCGGAGTACATTGGATCGTGTTTTATTTGCCAACAGATTAAAGCTGAACATCAGAGACCTGCAGGAACATTGCAACCCTTACCAGTTCCCGAATGGAAATGGGAACAAATAACGATGGACTTTGTTGTGGGATTGCCTAGAACAGCAAGGGAACATGATGCAATTTGGGTGATAGTAGATCGTCTAACCAAATCTGCCCACTTCCTGCCAATAAAGATGACTTACTCGATGGATCAACTTACTGAATTGTATGTGCATGAGATTGTACGACTGCATGGAGTTCTGATCACAATAGTTTCAGACCGAGATTCTAGATTTACATCTAAGTTTTGGAAGAGTCTACATAAGGCTATCGGTACACAGCTCAACTTTAGTACAGCTTTTTACCCTCAAATAGATGGACAATCTGAAAGGACTATTCAAACATTGGAGGATATGGTTCGTGCATGTGTATTAGAATTCCAGGGTTCTTGGAGTAAATATTTATCATTGGTGGAATTCTCTTATAACAACAGTTTTCAGGCAACAATAGGCATGACACCATACGAGGCATTATATGGACGAAGGTGCAGATTTCCATTGTACTGGGATGAAGTTGGAGAAGCAAGATTGATTGGTCCTGACATTGTGCAACAGACAGTGGAGAAGATTGCTCTTATCCAATAGCGGATCTTGACAGCTCAAAGCTGGAAGAAAAGCTATGCCGATAGAAGACGTAGAGAATTAGAGTTTGAAGATGGTGATGAAGTTTTTCTTAAAGTTTCACCGTTCAAAGGAGTTGTAAGATTTGGGAAGAGAGGCAAGTTGAATCCTAGATACATCGGACCTTTCTCAATCTTGAAGAGGATTGGGAAGACAGCTTATCAATTACAGTTACCAGTCTCTATGGAGGGAATTCACAATGTGTTAAATGTTTCTATGCTGAAGAAATATATGCGGAATCCAACTCAGGTTGTGGAACAGCAGAACATTGAAATTCATCCTACCCTTACCTATGAATAGAAACCAGTGGAAATTTTGGACTATGCAACAAAAGTGCTACGTAACAAGGAAGTTCAGCTAGTGAAGGTGTTATGACGTAACCAGAATGTAGATGAGGCAACTTGGGAACGCCAGCAAGACATGATGAGCCGTTATCCTGAGTTGTTTGAGCATTGAATTTTGAGGACAAAATTCTTTTAAGGAGGGTAGATTGTAGCAACCGGTATGTGGCTTTTATTTTATGGAATTAAGTGATTTTGATTGGTTGCTTAAATAGGTTAAAGTTTGTTAGTCAAAGGCATAAGTGTAATTTGTGAAGCATGTGATATAAATAGAGGGTTTAGTGAAGGATAGTCACCACTATTTCATTACTTTCCTATTTCAGCTCAGCTCAGCTCAGCTCAGCTCAGCCGACTCCTCTGGCGATTTTTCTCTCCGAATCTTCTTCAACTTAGATGAGTTCTTCCTTGATTTCTTCTTGCTGATGATTTAGGATGAATATAGGATATACATTTGATGATTGGTTTACGGTAGAATGAGTGTTTTAGGAATGCTGTGAGTGAGAGCTGAGTTCGGGTTTTGTGATGATTCGGGAATGCTCGAGGAACAGAGCTTCCAACTAGTTTCCTTAGATTTCTGGATAGTTTAGAATGAAGTTTAGCAAAGATCTAACTAATACTCTGTCTACGGTTTTAGGTTTGAGCAAAACCCCGAAGTAATTTGCAACCAAGCTTTTCCAGGAAGCCAGGTAAGTAGAGTATGTGTGTGCCTTCGGGCCTACATCACAAAACAGTAGGATTTATGCTTGTTTTGTATGTTTTCAGTATGTCATGCATCATGTTTATGAAAGAACACGAAAAAGAATTTACATGTAATGGCATGGTAAGACATGAGTAGTTTGAATCAGACAAACTATTAAGGGAACTAATCCGCCCCTTAATCGAGTAGAGGATGTAGACTTTGGAAAAGTTGATTCACTTCCCATCGAACAGAGGGATCATATCAGCTATTAAGGGAACTAATTCACCCCTTAATCGAGTAGAGGATGTAGACCTTGGGAAATTTATCCATTTCCCATTGTACAGAGGGATCAACAAAGAACAGATATAACTGAGTTGTGAAAGTAAAAATTGCATGAATAGGATTTATGATTCAGCATTTCATTTCATTATGCTCTACTTATTTAGCATTAGGCTAATAGATGAGTTTTGTGATGTAGGTGCTGAGGTTTCAACAGGTGATTTCTCTGAGCTTATCGAAGAATAGGCGCAGTTGATGGAGCACATCTATGTCATGGTTTGGTGCACTGATGAGGCGGTTTAACTAATGTCAGTATGTGAAGTCTTAGTTGACAAGTGTTTTGTTGAAGTGTGCTAAGGATTTTAATAACAGCAGTAGTTTTAATGTTTTAACATCTTTGGGATTATCCTAATTATGAAAAACATGATTGGTTTTAATTGTAGTTTGCTATTCTGGATTTTTAGAAAGTTATGGACTTATGTTGTTTTGAATGGTTGCTGTTAAAATTTACAAGTTCTTTTAGTAGTCAGAGTTATCCATTTGTTTAGAGCATAAATGGTTAATGTGTTGTTCTGTTGTCGTTTGGCAGATGTCGATTGGCATATGTCAATCGGCAGATGTGTTCGGCAGATATCGTTCGGCAGATGCGTTCGGTAGATTTCGTTCGGCAGATGTCGTTTAGCAGATGCGTTCGGTGGATTGTTCGGCAGACGTCGTTCGGCAGATGTCGTTCGACAGATGTGATCGGTAGATGTTTGAAACCAGAAGATGTCTTCTGTTTCTGATTCTATCGCCGAGGCTAATCCTCCTCTATCCCCTCCCTAGTTTCTTGTAACGTTTTAAATTTAGTTTTGGAGGATTTCAACGAGTTTTAAGCACGAATCTCAACTGTTTTAGTAAAGTTTCCTTCAAGTAGTTTCAAGTAATTTTCTAGTTTGTTTTTGTAAGGACCCTGTTTTACACAAATGATTTTTTTGCTGCAAGTTTTGATGTTTTTAAATAATGTCGAATTTTGACCGTTGAGTGAAGTTTTAAAATTTTCCCAAAATGTCTTAGTTCTGTTCAGTGTTATGAGTAGCGAACCGGGTTTATCAAATTCGGGGCGTTACAGCTAAAGATGAGGATGCTATCTTCAATTTGCATGTTGCTCTAGTAGATGAAATTTTATCAAGTATCTCATAAAGTACAACTGCCATGCAGATCTAAGATACGCTTACAGAACTATATGAGGCGAAGTTGTCGGATAATAAAATTTTCTTGAAAAGAAAATTAAATACTCTTCAGATGTCAGTGTCGACAACGGTGATAGACCACATCTATACTTTCAACACGTTATTTTCTAAACTTACAGCAATTGAACATAAAATTGACTTAAATGAAAGTGTTGAACTTTTACTTCAAAAATACTGCAAAAAGATTGATGTTCAAAAATATTTTAGTTGTAGTTCTTGACGAAGAAAAAAGACGTAAGAACAAGAAGCACTCTTCTGTGGAGGTATTTTATATAATGAGAGGAAGATCAAAGGAACGTGGGGTCTCTGGAGCCAACACGTCAAGAACGTCAAAGTCAGAAGGTAAAAATACTGTTAAGTGCTATTATTGTGGCAAGATGGGCCACATGAAAAAGGATTGCTGGAAGTTGAAGAAAAAACAAGGCACATAAAATACTAAAGGGGAGACGAACAGTACGATTGCAACTGCCTCTAAGGGTGAATATGTCATTATATGCGAAGATGCTATCAATTTCATGACAAATTAATCATGTTAGGTGTGTGACTCTGGAGCATCTTATCATGTTACTTCAAAAGTAGAATATTTTACATCTTACATTTGGCATTGTTAAAGGAGGGAATAATCACGTTTCCTGGCAGAAAATGGGAGCTCAGCAAAGGCTCGCTAATCATAGCGAAAAGAATCAAAGAGTCTAATTTGTATATGTCTGTGAAAGAAGACACAACAAATGTTGCACATGATAACTCGTCCGTTGAGTTATGACACAAATGGCTTGGTCACATGAGCGAGGAAGAACTTCAGTTGCTTGGCAAAAGAGACTGTATGCCATATCTCAGAGATGAAGCTGTGCCAAGTTGTATTTATTGTTTGGTGGGAATAAAACATAGAGTTTTCTTTTAGAAAAATTCCGCATCAAGGAAACCAGACGTGTTAGAAGTCATCTATTTAGATATCTGCGGTCCCATGTCAAAGAAAACGTTAGGTGGTACCCAATGCACAGTCACATTAATTGATGATCACTCAAGGAAAGTTTGGGTTTGCGCACTCAAGACCAAATATGAGGTGTTTAACATTTTTAAACAGTTTCACGCTTTCACGGAGCAAGAAACTGGAAAGATGTTAAAATGCATTCGCACAGACAATTGTGTCAAATATATGAGATCCTTCAATGAATATTACAAGATACACGAGATCAGACATGAAAGATCTGTTCCAAATACTCCTCAACAAAATGGCATTGTAGAAAGAATGAACAGAACAATCATGAAAAAGACAAGGTGCATGTTATCATATTTAAAACTTCCCACAACATTCTAAGGAAAAACAATGAATACTACAGTAAATGTCATCCACTTGTCTCCATAAGCATCTTTGAGTGGAGAAGTGCCAAACAGACTATGGATAGGAAAAAATGTCTCTTATAAACATCTAAAGGTGTTTGGATTCCGAGCATTCGTCCATATTCCCAAAGATGAAAGGTTCAAGATAGACAACAAAGCTAATGAATGCATATTCCTCGGATACGGAAGTGATGTATTTAGATATAGACTTTAGGATCCGGTTGACAAGAAAATTGTCAAAAGTCGAGATGTTGTCTTCTTTGAAGACTAGACCATTGAATGTGAAGATCATTGATGAGTATCTAGTAAGAGAATCCGGTGAAATCAACTTTTGACGGGGGAGATACTGGTGAATCTAGTGATCAAACAACAGATAATGTTGACCAAGGTGTAACACCCGTAAAATTTTCTTAACGTACGTAGCCTTAGTCTAGGTTACATTATGAATGTTTAATACTAAATTAGAATTTTCTTAAGTCATGGAAGGGAAAGGGACAAATGGAAGAGAGATTGCGTGAAAATTCTAAGATTAAATGTTAGAAAAAGATGTTGGGTTTAAATTGTATTAAAGGCAAATTAATTAAAGTGTGGTGGAAGTGAATTTGGGAAGCATTCACGTTGGAATGCTTGATACAATTTAAAAGTAAAAAAACTATGGTTGAAAAGTCAAGAAACTTTTTCAACCAATAGGAAGTTGTTAAGTGAATTCTATGTAAAACTAAAACTAAATTGAATGAAAAGAAAAGAAATAATGGGGAAAGAAAAGAAGTGATTGGTGCTTAGGAGAAAAGCACCCACGTTGGTTTATGTATAAAAGGAAAAAGGGGGGCTATTTTATAAAAATTAGAACATTGGTGGAAAAAGCAAAAAGATGGAAATTAAGTTTTATAAATGATTGAAATTTAAGGTCAAAAAGCACATTTCTTTTCTTCCTCCTTTCTCCCTCACGAACCAGCTACCATTGTTAGGGCTCTCCACCTTCTCTTCCCCATTTTGGCAAGGATTAAGGTAAGAATTGATGGGGTTTTAAGTTTTATACATATAGGTGATGGTGTTTAAGGTTTTTAGAGAGTTTTGGAGGTATTTGGTTAGGGTTTGGAAAACCCTAACCATGAAATCCAAAAATTTCATGCCTTAGCTAGTTTCATTCCCAATTTTTGTGTTTTAAAGATTGAATGGATTAGTTTAGGTTATTTTTGGGGAGAGATTTGAGTTTTAGGATGAGTTTTGGAAAAACCGGTTTTGTACAATATATATACCCGGTTCTGTTTTTGCATTTTCGGATTGGCTTTTGTATTTCGTTGGTTAAATTAAGTGTTTCAATGGATAGTAGACGTGTAGAGGTTTACGGATTGGGGTGGCACTTCGAAATCTGTTAAAAAACGAATAAGTTATGGCTGTTTGAAGTTGGACGCTGTAAATTGTGGGTAAAATCGGGTTTTAGAGCTTAGAGGGTAAATTGTCTTAAGTGTTGTTTAGTTTTGGGTTAGAAAATCCTTTAGAATTTATTAGTGGCTTTCTAAGTTATTTCCTTATATTTTTTAAGTTGTCGAGCGAGTAATTTTACGGGACGAAGTGAGCAAGCAAGTGCCGAGCAGTCAGGTAAGTAGAGGAACCTTTTCGTTGCCTTTGGGCCTACACCATGAAACAGTAGGTTTTAATGGTTGGTTGTTTTGTTTCGCGTTGTATTGTGTTGCATATTTTCTTGGCATGCATCATGGTTTTAAATTATGAAAAACACGAGTTTTCTTGCATTGCTTTAAATTACGAGTTTGAAACGTAATCAGATAAAAAGAATGGCAAAACTTAAGGCATCGAGAGTATGAATTCCTAGATGGTCATAGGACTCTACGATCGATGCAGGAAAGTAAAATCGGTGGCCTTCCTAGACGGTCATGGGAAGCGTGCAATCCGGTTTTACTAAGGGTGGGTCAATGTGTGACCATCCTAAACGGTTATGGGATGTGTACTCACTTGATCCACACAGCTTATCTAAAGATTAATGCAATCCATACATGAATGGCAAAAATACTTAAGGCATCGGGAGTATAAATTCCTTGACGGTCATAGGATTCTACGATCGATTGTGGGAAAGTAAAATTCGGTGGCCTTCCTAGACGGTCATGGGAAGCGTGCCATCCAGTTTTACTAAGGGTGGATCGATATGTGGCCATCCTAGACGGTCATGGGATGTGTGCTCAATTGATTCATATGGCTTATGAACATATTAATGCAATCAAAAGGAAATGAGCACAACTGAGAGTTAGAAACTGCATGTGATAGGATTGGTTGCATTGTGTGTTTGTTTGTTGCATTCGTGATTCCCTACTTACTAAGCATTAAGCTTACTTTTTGTGTTATGTGGTGTAGGTGACGGCGTAGTTACAGGTGAGCTAGATGAGGGAGCTCAGGATTAGGGGCAGTCGGAGCATGCCGGTGCAGGTATTTGTCGGGGCGTCTCGACCATGGTCTTCGGGAGATGTGTAGGATTTGTATTTTGGGTAGTTTAATTAGATTTTTGTTTGTGTAAATGATGGGAGTTTGATAATTCTTCTAGCTGATGAATTTGGAAGTTATTGTATAGATATTTGTTTTAATGGTTTGGGGTTATAAAAATTTAAACGTTATGCTGCTCGATTTTTTGAAGAATAAAAGACGTTGGTTTTCAACTGTTTTCATGTGTTCGCTAACTTTTTAGAGTCGGGTTTTCGAAGTCTCCACATGTTGGGAAGTGAGATATGTTAAGGAAGGTTTTAAGTGAGTGTAAGTGCTTTGTGTAGGTTGAAATTGATGGAAATTGGAGGAAGATTTGGTGAATTGAAAGGGGGATGAAAAGGGGTAGCCGATCGATCGGCGCAGGGCGCGATCAATCGGCATGTTCTTTGATTTCAGAGAACAAGGAAGCAAGGCTGCCGATCGATCGGCGAAATTTAGCCGATCGATCGGCTGTTGTTTTGTCAAAATTGATCGTGCAACCCGAGAGGTTGCCGATCGATCGGCGATGAATAGTAACAGTTTATTTATTTTTTTTTAAAAATTTTGATTTTCAATTATGTTTTAACTCAATCTTTTCCGATATCTTTTATACTTATTTCACGCACGTTTTCCAACCATTTTTGAGAGTTCGAAAAACCCAAAAAATTGAGTAATAATTTTATCAAAAATAATTTTAAATTACGTCTTCAACGTCGGGTTAGTGAGCAAAGTAGCGCATCGAGCCGGGGTGGGTTCGGGGGCGTTACAAGTTGGTATCAGAGCAAAAGTGGTCGATTCGTTCAAAGGATTACCCGACAATGCCGGCCGCCATGCAACGTGCTTCACCGACTGTAAGTATTTCTTTATTTTGAGTGAGTTAAACTAACTAATATTAGATTGTTTTAACCTTGTATAGGATTAGATCCAAAATGTCAAGGATCCCACGACAACCAAAACAACCTAGAAACGAGCTTGAAGAGTTAATCAAGCTTCTCACAGAGTTGGTCTGTATGCAAACCGAAATGTGGGGTTTACTAGTAAATCATAGGTTGATTATATCTGAACGACTAGATGCATCATACTTGGATATGGCGGCGAAGACATAGAAGTAGAAATGGCAAAGTGAGAGCATGTTAAGCCAGTAGAAAACCCTAGGAGAAGCTTTAATGAAATTACATCCCAGATGAGCAGGGGAAAATCTTCTTCACAGCCTCAAGGAATAAAAAGACTAGGAGAAAATTTAAATGATCCGAGGGGAGAAAAGAAGTCGTGACGGCAGCGAAGAAGAGGGTATCCGCAATGTCCCAAGTGTTTGAAAGTCCATCAGGAGAGTGTGGGCAGTATGCGGGCAAATGTTTCAACTGTTTTGAAATTGGTCATCTTTCCCGAGAATGCTCAAAACCAAAGGTCATAAAGTGTTACAAATGTAATGAGCCTGGACATATAGTTAAGGACTGTCCCGCTGCAAAGAAGATTAAGTCGGACGATGAAGATCGACCTATCGTTATTTCTGGTATTATGCTTGTTGATTCAATGTTTGCTTTTACATCGATAGACTCGAGCATTTTTTTTTTTTTTTTGGGCAAAGGCTTTTGTTGTAAAATTGTAATTGTTAGCTTAGGTAAAAGTAATAGCCGCTAAGGAAGATGTGAGTTCTGTTCTGATGGGGATACGGTGAGATAAATGCAAGATGAAATCTTAGAATGAGGGTGCTATGTACCAAATAGATAACCTAGGATTTGATTACCCTTACATAAATGCTTTTATGGAAGATAAGATTGAAATGGATAAAAATTGGACCCTAAATTAGCAAACTCTTGGAGTACTAGGATACAATGAATCAGAGAGAAGTTGGAGTTAGGAATGAAATTCATCGGGAGATACCTAGATTATCGAGATATAATTAGTAGGGTTATGTAGTAGGAGGTATGAGGTAAAAGGGAAATAAAAAAAGTAATACATTTTAGATTTATGCATAGTTGGAAATATCTAAGTGAAGATCGTATTTAAAGAATTTAGTCTAAATAAATAAATTGTTGGGAGAGGTTTGTAAATCTAATTGATCGTCGATTAAAGTAAGGACAACGGTAATGACTATTGGGTGTTAAGAGGTATAGCTAGAATGACCCAACCTAGAGTCATAGAGAATTGACTACCCTTTATGAATGCTCGAGACTATAATGATTGAGATTACGAATCGTGCATGCAACAATGAGGATTAGTTGTGGAGTGAATGGATAAAGAAATCCTCATTGAAGAACCATGGAAATGTAACCTTGAATGATGGAGATACCTAAGTAGAAAAGTGAGAAATTAAACAAAGGCTTGTATTCAATGAATACATGAATGGTTGAGTGTTAGAGTACGTGGTTAGAATGATTAGAAATTTAAATGCCTTGATTACGTAGAGCCTTTTAAATTAAGATGATGTTCGGAGATTTAGAATGATGTACACGATGTTAGGAGGTATGGTGAATCAGCGAGAGGGAGTACCATTGTAGGAATATAACGGGTAGGAGACTGGGCAATTGGGATGAACAAAAGAGAATAGATCAGTAATAAATTTTGGAGAAATTAGAAATAGTATTCTATAGAAAGAGGAAGGTTAGAATTTGAGGTTTAGACCTTAAGTAATTAGTAGTATATGATTTGAGGAATTATAGAAATGTGAATAAGAGGAACGAGAATTTGCACGAAAAGCATTTGAGTGACGTAGGGATAATGTTAAGTTAGAAAGTTCAAAGGTTCAACTCGTATGTAACGAAGTCGAAACTGCTGATGTCGTAAATAGCTTAGGCAAAAATTGGGGAGCATAAATAGGTGATATTAATTAGAGCCAGTAGTATTATTAGAATTTGGGTAAGGAAATATAGATTTTGTTATGAATTTTGGGTGGACATAGGAAAAAGGTAAGTGAAGAGATTTGTTAATCTTAATAAAGGGTTAGACAAAAATGTCAGTCATTAAGAATTTAGTATTTTGGGTGAAGCTGTGAAATTAAAGGATATCAGATAAGAAGAAAAGAAAGTTGACGCGGAAATTTCATGAGTGAACGTAGAAGTAAGGTTGATTTAGGAGAGTTACGAAAGTTTCGGTTAGTAATTAATGGGGTTGTGTGTAAACACCATTTAGGGTGTGAAGAGTTGGTAGACCTAAGAGTTTGAGAATGTTTGGTGATGATTACAGTAAAGGTTAGATAACTGGGGTTAGTGGATATAATTATGGGAATTTAGATAGTACTTGAAGAATGATGGATAGATTTAAATAGCGAGAATTTGGTATACAAGGATAGTGTGTGAATCATTAATGAAATGTCGTGATGATTCGAGATAAATAGATGTGATGAGTTCGAAATGGAAAGGTAAAATAGAAAGCGAGAACTTAGGTACATGTTGGATAGACACAGGAGTGTGAAGTGAGGAAATTAGATGAATTGAGCTCGAGGAAAAGTTAGAGTTGAAACTAAGTTAGAGGGGTTTAAGAGTATAAGTGATGAGTGCTTAGGTTAAAGTCAATGGACGTATGAGTAAGTTGAGAAATAACCAACCTCAAATTTTGAGGACAAAATTTTTGTAAAGAGGGTGGATTGTAACACCCGAAAAATTTTCTTAACGTACGTATCCTTAGTCTAGGTTACATTATGAATGTTTAATACTAAATTAGAGTTTTCTTAAGTCATGGAAGGGAAAGGGAGAAATGGAAAAGAGATTGAGTGAAAATTTTAAGATTAAATGTTAGAAAAGGATGTTGGGTTTAAATTGTATTAAAGGCAAATTAATTAAAGTGTGGTGGAAGTGAATTTGGGAAGCATTCACGTTGGAATGCTTGATACAATTTAAAAGTCAAAAAGCTATGTTCAGCAATACTCCCAACTGATCGGATTGTTGACGAGCTAAATCTGTCTGTTGGCGCACCAAGTCTGTCAGCTGCCTAATTACACTAGGATCCTCCTCACTTCTCAAATTTGACATTTCTCTCGGTACCCTTGGTCTTCTTGGTCGTCTAGCCATTTTGCTATATTCCTGGACAAGGTTAATTGCTCTCATAAATATCTAATAGCTAAGGTTAACATAAACACTTACAGTTGTTGAAGCACTTCCATGCAACGATTGGCATTGATGAGTAATCTTTTGAATGGTTTAACTGAATATCTCTGATACCATACTGTAACGCCCTGGGTTTTCTGAACCCGATTCGTTACTCATAACACATAACCACACTATAACATTCTGAGAAAAACTTAAAATTTCACTCGACGGTCAAAATTTGATACTTAAACGTAAAAACTTGAAGCGGAAAATTTTTGTATAAAACAACATTTATTAATTTAATTAAAATATTAAAGACAATTGGTTGAAAGAAAATAAAATAAAATGGAACACGTCCACCGCTGAACAGTTCCAGCGATAGAAATAGAAACAAAAATAGCATCTACCGCTAAACTGTGTCAGCGGCAGAAGCAGAAATAAAATAGACTCAGCGGTAGAGGTGGAAATAGAAGGCATCCACCGCTAAACAGTGTCAGTCGCACTACATGTCGACTACCCACATCCACCGCTCACGTCCACCGATCGAATCCTTCGAACGACAGTAACCCTCAACATCCACCGATCACAAAACGACAAAAATCTAATACTCACTCCTACACTCACATCCACCACGACAAAATTTTAATACTCAACATCCACCGGTAACAAAACGACAAAATTTTAATACCCAACATCCACCGGTAACAAAACGACAAAATTTTAATACTCAACATCCACCGGTGGACTACATCCACCGATAGACAAACTTAACATCACCGATGGACTACATCCACCAATAGACAGACACTCAACATCCACCGGTGGACTACATCCACCGATAGACTGACACTCGATATCCACCGGTGGACTACATCCACCGATAGACAGAACACTTAACATAACAGCATAACAGCATAACAACCATTTTCACTCTAAACAGAGGAAACTCCGACTACCAAATGAGCTTGAGCATTTTACTAAAAATCGTTCAAAACTACATAAGTCCTCAACTTCCTAAAAATATCCAGTAAAGCAACTACCTCTAAATCAAATCATGATTTTCATGCTCAGAACAAGAAAACCATAAAGTTGTTAAAAAAAACATCAAAACCATTAATGTTATTAAAACTCTCTGCATAGTTCCATAAGACTCTTAACCACTGAAACTTCATAAATAGACAATAGTTAAACCGCCCCATCAGTTCACCAAGTCGAGGCATGAATGTGCTCCCCCAACCAACCTATTCCTCAACATGCTCAGAGAACACACCTTCTGAGGCTTCTTCACCTACATCACAAAACTTATCTATTAGCCTAACGCTAAATAAGTGAAGCAATAACGAAATGAAATGCTGGAACATGAATCCTAATCATGCAGTTTCTACTAATACATCTCAGTTGCATTTACATTCTTTCACTGATCTGATCCCTCGATTCCATTGGGAGTCGGATTAATTTTCCCAAAGTCATGCATCCCATTATAAGTTAAGGGGCAGATTAGTTCCCTTAATAGTTTATTTGATCCTTCAATTCCATTGGGAAGTGGATCAATCTTTCCAAAGTCATAAATCTCTTCATAAGTTAAGGGGCAGATTAGTTCCCTTAATAGTTTATCTGTTGCAATCTGTTCATTTCTCACCATAAAAATACATGTAAATTCATTTTCGTATTCTTTTAAAATATGATGCATGATATACAGACAAATTCAAACATACATAATCCTACTGTTTTGTGATGTAGGCCCGAAGGCACATGCATACTCCACTTACTTGGCTTCCTGGAAATGCTCGGTTTCAAACTACTTCAGAAGTTTTGCTCACCTAAGTCATAAACAGAATATCAATTAGATTTTTACTAAATCTCATTCTAATCTATCCAGAAATCTAAGGAATCTAGTTTGGGAGTTCTATACATAGTGCATTCCTGATTCACCATAAAACCGAAACTAACCCCCACTTACAGCATTCACCAAAGCTCACATCTATACTCCTCGCTAGTTACAATGTAACACGAAATCGAAGTAGACTCACCTAGTTTGGAGAAAAATCGGAGAGGGAATCGCCTGGAGAGCTCTGCTGAGCTTGAGCTGAATACAGAGAGAGAGAGAGAGAGAGTATGGAAAATAGTGGCGGCTATAGTGCATTAATCACAAAACCTCTTTCCTTAAATAGGTTATCACTATAATTCTCTATTTACCATTATGCCATTACTTAGTCATTTAATAACCTAATCACTAATTCTCCCAATTTTATCCATAAAACGTACACTACAAGTTGGTTAAGTAAATTGGTTCAATGAAACCGGGTGTTACAACTTCTAAATTCAGTTTGTGTTTTGGAAGTCAAGAGCTTTCATTGGTAGGCTATACTGATGCAAACATGATTGGAGATATTGACTCTAGAATATCAACATTAGGGTATATGATTACATTTGGAGAAGGAACGGTATCATGACAATCTAAACAGAAAAAGTCAATTGCATTGTTGTCTATGACAGAAGCTAAGTTTATTGCAACTATAGAAGCATGTAAAGAAATTTTGTGGATGCAAAATTTTTTAACAGAATTGGGTCATAGATAAGATAAATATATTTTGTATTGCGACAGTCAAAGTGTTATTCATTTGAGCAATAATTCAAGCTTTCATTCGAAATCAAAACACATAGATATCAGGTATCATTAAATACGAGATGTGTTGGATACCAAATAACTATATCTTAAGAAGATTCACATAGATGATAATGACTCAGACATGACGACAAAGATCATACAGAGAAAAAAACACGAATTTTGAAGATACATTATGTTTATATATTATTATGTTAAAAAGTTGGAATATGATATTAGAATATATAATTAGAGTATATCTTGTTGTTAATTTAATCATAATTTGAGTAATTGAGTATAACAATGTTTTTGTTCAATCCAAACATTACTCTTAACCATTCTCTATGATCAAGGATTTCATTTTCAAACCTAAAAAGAGGCCAAAAGTTAAATACTACGAAGGGAGTATCTCTATGGCTACGTGGGAGATCAATTGTGCTGGAAATGATTAAACTAAATTGGATCCATATTTTTAAGATTGTTTCTTTTGGTTTCAACTTTGGAAAATTGTTTTTGAATTCGAAGAGATTGGAAATAAATTTTTTGCAGTTGATTTAGCTAGCGTATTTTGTAACGCCCCGAGTCATCTGAACCCGGTTTGCTACCCATAACAATGAACCAAACCATGACGACTTGATGCTAAATTTAAAAAAAGAAATTTCGCTCGACAGTCAAAATTTGACTTTTTCTAAAAAGTTAAAATATTTAAAACTTGCAGCGGAAATAATTCTAAACAGCAATGTAGTAAAACAAAACTATAAATCATGGTTTGAAATGTTAAGAGGCAATCGGTAGTTTGGAATTAAAGTTTAAAACTGTGGAATACTAGGAGAAATCGCGGAAATCCAACGTATCTGCCGATGAGCAAAGCCAACGGAAGGAGCAAAAAAAAAAATGAAAACAAAAAGGCTTCTACCGATGACGTGCCCAAACAACGCATTACCATCTGCCGATGACGTCAACGCAACACCATCTGCCGATGAAGTCAACATAACTTCATACACAACTTCATCTGCCGATGAAGTCAACATAACTTCATACACAACTTCATCTGCCGATGAAGTCAACACAAATTCATCTGCCGATGAAGTCAACATAACTTCATACACAACTTCATCTGCCGATGAAGTCAACACAAATTCATCTGCCGGCAGATTTCCATCTTCCGATAGACAAACGCAGGACATCTACCGATGACGTCAGCCGGATGATTCCTTCATCCAACATCTGCCGATCGCTAGACGACAAAAACCTACACAACATCTTCCGATAGACAACTTAACCATGACTCAACATCTACCAATAGACATCACCTACCGATAGAGAACAAAACAACATTTCATCAACCCCTCGTTTTAAAACACTACTCCAACTACAGAAAAGGATTTACTTACTCTACTGAAATCATTCAAAAACGATTCAACCATTGCATTACTCAAAGTTCAGCAAGTACTAACATCTAGACCCAACAAGATACGGTTATCAGGAAGGGGAACTCAAAACATGTTCAAAACTTTGAAATCAATTCTGTCATGAAAACTCAACATACTCAGACTGAATCGTTAACTACTAGTCCTCCACACTGACAGACATCAGTTAAACCGCCCCATCAGCTACCAGAACATTGAATAGGTGCACTCCTTCAACCCGACTAGTCCTCAGTGAACTCAGTAAACACACCTGCTGTCACTTCTTCACCTACATCACAAAACTCATCTATTAGCCTAATGCTAAGTAAGTAATGCAAAATGAAATGAATTACTGAAACATAAACTCCTAATCATGCAGTTTCTACTTTCTCATCTCAGTTGCTCATTCATCGTTTCTGATTCAGATCCCCCTGTGAAATTGGGAGTTGGATCAACTCTCCCAAAGTATATATCCACTGACTCATTAAGGGGCGGATTATTTCCCTTAACAGTAAATCTGATTCACATGTTCAGATCCCCCTGTGAAATTGGAAGTTGGATCAGCTCTTCCAAAGTATATTTATATCCACTGTCTCATTAAGGGGCAGATTAATTCCCTTAACAGTAAGTCTGTTTCACTTTGCTGTTTCATCACATTCAATCCTCTCCATACCAATATGTATTCAAATTCATTTTCGTATACATTTTGAAAATATGATGCATGGCATACAAACACATCCAAGTAAATACAAACCTAACGTTTTGTGATGTAGGCCCGAAGGCACAAGCAAACATTACTTACCTGATCTCCTGGAAATCACTCGTTTTCAACTACTCTGGAAGCCTTGCCCACCTAGTTTCATAAGCAGAATACCGATTAGATTACCACTAACTGTATCCTACATCACTCAGAAACCTAAGGAGCTAGTTTGGAAGTTCTGGTCATCATACACTCTCAGCTCAGTACTAAATCCCGAACTCCATTCATTCACAATATTGACATAACACACACACATTGCGCTCCCTCTGCTATCTAACCACTGAAATCTCAAGTGAACGAAAGGAAAACTTACCTAGTTGAGGAATGAGGATCGGTAAGGAGAATCGCCTGGAGTTCTGCTGAGCCTGAGCTGAATACCGAGAAAGGAGAAATGAGGGAATAGTGGCGGCTAAACCTCATTAAACCCTTCCTTAAATACATTTTCTACTTTTCAAAATGCTAATTACTCTTTTGCCCTTGCATGGTTATTTATTAACCTAATCATCATTTTCTCCCAAATCCTCACATTATAAATGGTTAGTTAAATTCGGTTCAATAGAACCGGGTGCTACATATTTTTACAGGTTTTTTTCTTTAACAATAACAAAAAGAAAATAAAAAGTTGAACCAAACTATCTGAGAACAACCTGTGCAGAGCCTAAACTGAAAAACTCCCAAAATTAAAATCGAACTAAGCTAAGCAAGTGGAGGTTGAAGAAGCAATTAGTTGCGCTTAGAGAGAAAGGTGAGGGTGAAGTGATTAACACCAAACATGTTCTAACACCCAACATGTTCAACGTAGAAGGTCAAAAAATGAAGCGTCAAAGGATTAAGGAGGAAGACAAGATAAGAAGGGGAAGAGCTAATGACTTCAACATTGATTAAAACTTTAGAGAGAGAATGTTTGTTTAAAAAACAAAATTAGATTAATGGTTCCTAATTGAAAGAAAATAAAGAAACATATAATATATTCAATCTAAATAAAATAAATCTAAATATGAAAAGAAAATCAATGTTAAAATTCTTAACCTCACTAATGCCGGCCAATTAGGGGGGCTTCACATGTAAAAAAAAAAACAAAAAAACAAAAAAGAATCTCCACTTGTAAAATAAACGAAATGAATCTCATACGTGCGATTAATCTTTGATTGATTTTTATGGACAATTGTCCATTAATAAATATCTAAAAGAAACTCCAAATTATCTATCTTTAGAATAAATAAGATAAAATAATTATAATAAGAGGCATTCTTTTTTTTTTTTAATCACACTTATTAAAACCTTATAAACTGAGTAGAAAACTTTACCACCATTTTTATACATAAAAATGATCTTTTTGGTTTGCACAATATATATATATATATATATTGTTTTGCACATCTAAAAAAATTATAATTAAGGTCTATAGGATGATCAAAAAATACGAGATTATATAAAAAATTATGTAAAAAAAAAGTATTCTTCGGGGTATCAAGTTTAGAAAAAATGATCTCATTCAATTAATAATCTATACGAGCCTCCAAAAATTATTAATAGAAAGTAGATCTCGGAGAATCAAAGAAGTACAACTAAATGTACAAAAAAGTTAAATTTTGTGAATAAAAAACTAAACATTGTTGTCACATGACTTGAAAACCCTTATGGAAACCTTACTATATATACATACACGTGTGTGCATTTCTTCAGTTGAGTGTAGAGATTGTTAGACGTGTAAATACACGTGTACTACTTTATGTGGGCTTGTGTATGTGTTTAAATCACTAGGCTAATTTCATTGTTTAGGGCCTTAAGTGATCAATTTAGAAAAGCCCTATTGACTTATAATTAAGTATGGGCTTAATGGGTAGATACCCATATTAGGCCTATTAGGGTTTTAATAGGAACCCTAATAGACTAGTATATAAAGAAACTTACGGTTATGGTCCCCAACATATCAAACAAAAGGAGGAATTCTAGATCTCTCCAATTCCATCATTGAGAGAGAACCGATTGGAATCATTGGGTGTTTGATTGAGGAAGACCAATCGACCAACCAAAATATATCACGATGAATTCCGGTACGCAATTCTTTTTATCTTAATAATTTGGCATGATTTGATCTTGATGTTGTTCTAGGGTTTAGAACAAATTTGGTTTATTGGGTTAACATTTGGTATCAGAGCAGTTAATCATGTTAAATTATTAGATTCGATTTATGTAATTTTCTATTCTTCACCTATTTAGTATTGCGTTAGTGAATTTTTTTCTTGGCGGGTACGTATTTCTTGGCTTTCTTACGGTACGTACTGCGAGAACATTTGGTGTTTTTTATTTATTTTTGGTTTCTTCATGGTATGTACTGCGAGGAGGGCTTCTTCATTTATTACATATGGGTATGTAAGAGGACCCACAATTGGCAAACCAATTGTTGAAGAAGACATGCTGAAACAAGAGAGTAAGACTCGCTGTGGGTTGATTATGACATAAAGTAAGTCAATTAGTCAAATAAGTTTTTGGTTTTATGACGTAAACTTTTTTTTGGTTTTATAAAACAAAGGGTAATAAGTTTCTGGTTATATATAAAGTTATTCTGTTAGTCAATTATGATGTAAAGTTTTTGATTTTATAAAACAAAGGGTAATTTTTTTTGGGTTGGTGCACATGTTGGATTAAACAAATTAAGGATATTATATTTATATTCTTATGTCTTATATTTCAAGTCTGATTTGTTGAAATAATATGTTGCCAAAGTAGCCTCTGTTATGTAAATTAATTTGATTTGAAATATAAAGATGTGTATATCTATTATTCATGCGGATAATGATTGACCCAAAGGAAGGTTATTATTTGGCCGAATAATAGGTGTACGTGTGGTAATGAGTGTGTGACTATTATAAGGAATTACTCATGTGGATAATAGTCGGTCCAAAGAAAGACTATTATTTGACCGAGTTTATTGTCCATGCTTTGATTATTACGTGGAGAGTACCATTTGCAAATTGATGTTATGACCCAAAGGTTGAATATTAATGTTGTGTTTGGTATTTTGTTTTAATGGGCCCACCTTTTATGTATTAACTTGTGAGTAATATTTTTTTGTTCTATGTTTAGTTTCAGCATCTGCTTCACAAATATCTACCAATTTGAACTTGATCCCTATGCTTAATGGGTCAAACTTTAAGGCTTGGGTAGAGAACGTGGAAATCGCTCTCGGATGCATGGATCTTGACCTTGCATTAAGGACCGACAAACCCACTGCTACTCCAGAAGACCCGAATACGGTCAATATAGAAAAGTGGGAACGGTCAAACCGCATGAGTCTTATGATCATTAAACGCTCCATTCCTGAATTTTTTCGGGGCTCTATGATTGAGGACAAAGATGTTAAGAAGTTCCTAGCTCAAATTGAGACTTACTTTGCCAAAAATGAGAAAGCAGAAGCGAGTAGTTTTCTTGCTTCTCTGATTTCCATGAAGTATAAAGGCAAAGGGAACGTAAGGGAGTACATTATGGAAATGTCTCATCTCGTTGGAAAACTAAAGGAATTTGAGATCGAGATTAAAGAAAACCTTCTCGTTCATCTAGTTCTTATTTCTCTTCCTGCACAATTCAATCAGTTCAAAATAAGTTACAATACTCAGAAGGAAAATTGGAGTATTAATGAGCTGATATCTCAGTGTGTGCAAGAAGAGGATAGGATTAATCGAGATAAGACTGAAAGTGCTCACTTGGCATCTACTTCTCAGAAAAGAAAGAAACCTGAGGATGCTGCAAATGTGACATCTGAGAAAAAAGGGGAAAAGAAGCAGGATAAGAAATTTGCCTGCCATTTCTGCAACAAGACTGGTCACTTCAAGAAGGAATGCCCAAAATATGCCAAACGGCGTGTAAAGAAGGGTAAATTTCTTACTTTGGTTTGTTCTGAAGTTAATTTAGCTTCTGTACCAAGGCACTCTTGGTGGGTAGATTCTGGTGCTACTACTCACATAAGTATGTCTATGCAGGGTTGTCTGTGGAGCCGACCGCCAAATGATGCTGAAAGATTCATCTATGTGGGCGATGGCAAAACAGTTCCAGTTGAAGCTGTCGGGAATTTTAGATTGCTTTTCAAGACCAGATTTTATTTAGATTTGAATGAGACTTTTGTTGCTCCGTCGTTCAGACGGAATTTGGTTTCTATTTCTTGTTTGGACAAATTTGGTTATTCTTGTTCTTTCAGAAATAATAAAGTTAATTTCTTTCTCAATTCAAATCTTGTTGGTTCTGGTTCTTTGATTGATAATCTATATATGGTTGATTTTGTGGCTTCGTATAATGAAATTCTGCATACTAATTCAAAAAGTACAAAGCGTAAATTAGAAGAAAATTTTGTTACCTTATGGCACAAGCGTTTAGGTCATATCTCCAAAGAGAGAATTAGCGGCTTGTGTCAGATGGAATTTTAGATTCCCTTGATTTATCAAATCTTAAAGTTTGTGTGGAATGCATTAAGGGAAAACAAACCAATAAAAGAAAATTAGGTGCTTATAGGTGCTCGAGCGTCTTAGAACTGATTCATACGGATATTTGTGGTCCATTCCATACGCCATCTTGGAATGGACAACAATACTTTATCACATTCATAGACGATTACTCGAGATATGGATACATTTACCTAATTCATGAGAAGTCATAATCCTTGGACGTTTTTAAGTCCTTTAAAGCTGAAGTTGAACTTCAACTTGATAGGAAAATTAAAGCTGTCAAATCTGACCATGAAGGGGAATATTACGGTAGATATGATGGGTCAGGTGAACAACGTTTAGGGCCATTTGCCGAATACCTAAAGGAGTGTGGAATCGTCCCGCAATACACAATGCCGGGCAAACCCAGCATGAACGGTGTCGCGGAAAGACGAAACCGCACTCTTAAGGACATGGTAAGAAGCATGATAAATCATTCTTCTTTACCAGAATCACTTTGGGGTGAAGCACTAAAGACTGCAGCATACATTCTCAACAGGGTACCGAGTAAAGCAGTAGCTAAAACCCCTTATGAGTTGTGGACGGGAAAAAAGGCCTAGTATTAGGCATCTTCACATTTGGGGCTGAGGCTAGAGCATACAAACCTCACGAAAGAAAACTGGATGCAAGAACAATTAGCTGCTATTTCATCGGTTACGCTGAACGCTCACGGGGTTTTAAGTTTTACAATTTCACTACTAAGTCAATTTTTGAGACGGGAAATGCTAGATTCTTTGAGGATATTGATTTTGAGAGGGAAGAGGATATAAGGAACGTTGTCTTCGAAGAGGAACATATTTCTCTTCCTAATGTGGTTTCAATTGATGTGCAGAATTTAATATCTGACGTCGATCAAGAACCAATTTTGGAACAAGACAACAATGAAGTTCCTTATGAAGTACAAAATCAACAACCTCAAGAAGATGAAGAAGTGCCATTAAGGAGGTCTACTAGAGATAGAAGGAGTGCGATTCCAGATGATTACTATATATTCCTTCAAGAACATGAGGAAAATGTAGGCATAATGGAAGATGATCCTATAAATGTTCGTCAAGCCTTACAAAGTTCTAACTCTCAAAAGTGGATAACTGCCATGGAGGAGGAAATAAAATCCATGAAAGACAACGATGTTTGGGATCTGGTTGACTTGCCATTCGGGGCAAAACCTATTGGTTGCAAATGGATATTTAAGACCAAAAGGGATTCACATGGCAATGTCGAAAGATATAAGGCTCGTCTTGTCGCGAAAGGATTTACTCAAAAGGAAGGCATAGATTACAAAGAAACCTTCTCTCCAGTATCGACGAAGGATTCATTTAGAGTAATCATGGCACTTGTGGCTCATTTTGATTTAGAGCTACATCAGATGGATGTTAAGACTGCATTTCTAAATGGAAACATTGATGAAACGATTTATATGTTGCAACCAGAAAACTTTGTATCTGGAGATCCAAAGTCTATGGTATGCAAATTAAAGAAATCCATCTATGGTTTTAAGCAGGCCTCCCGTCAATGGTATCGCAAATTTCATGAAGTTATTATCTCGTATGGTTTTGAGGTAAATTTAGTAGAAGATTGCGTATATCACAAATTCAGTGGAAGTAAATTTGTCTTTCTGGTTTTATATGTCGATGATATACTCATAGCTAGTAGCGATGTTGGCTTCTTGCATGACACCAAGTGCTTTCTCAAAAAGAATTTCGAGATGAAAGATCTTGGTGATGCCTCTTTTGTATTAGGAATTGAGATACTGCGAGATCGCTCTCAAGGTATTTTGAGATTGTCACAAAAGAGCTACATCGATAAAGTATTGAGTAGATTTGACATGAGTGTTTGTAAACCCGGAGACACCCCTGTAGCTAAAGGAGATAAATTTTGTCTTGGTCAATGCCCTAAGACTGAACTTCAGGAGCAGGAGATGCAAAAGATTCCTTATGCATCTGCAGTAGTGAAACTTATGTATGCTCAAGTATGTACGCGTCCGGATCTTGCGTTCATAGTTGGAATCCTGGGTAGATATTTGAGTAACCCAGGATTAGAACATTGGAAGGCAGCCAAACGGGTTATGAGGTATTTGCAGAGAACAAAAGATTATATGCTCACCTATCGGAAGTTAGAAATTCTGGAGATCATTGGGTTTTCTGATTCCGATTTTGCTGGATGCCGAGATAGTGAGCGATCCACTTCGGGCTATTGTTAGTGATTTTACACCTTTACACGCAAGTGCACGTATCGCTAACGAAGTAATAGAGTAAGTAAAGTATCGATCCCACGAGGATATTGTTAATTGGTAATTAATCGCTATAAAAATCTTATAAAAATATTAAATTGCTAGATAATAATTAGAAATAAAATATGAATAATGATGCAATAAAATAAAGCAAGTTAAACGAGATAAAAACAATAAAAGGAGGCCTTGGCTAGGATCGATTTTCTTCGTTACGATGATTCTGCTACTAATGCTCTGGTAATGCTCTGCAGCATTATCTAAAAAACAGCAAGAATAAAAATATTTTCTAAGATTCTGTCGAATTGCCTAGGTAAATTCAAATTAGAATTTCTTTCTACCTTGAAAGAATGTAACTAATATTGAATTTTCTATACATGCTATTCTTATCACCAATCAAATTAATGTTAACTACGTTGTAACAATTTAATTCGATTAATTATTCGTGCATCTAAAATTTATATCTATCTGTCGATACAATATAAACATGAATCGTCAACCTATCTATCGATACGATCCGACTTAGCAAGAAAATTTCACAAATAATTGTTCAATAAATAATTACAGAAACAAAACCAAGATCGTAGCAAAATATCGCAACAAATACTATCGTCCTAACCAAGATTAAAAAGTTTAGCTACGAGACATAATTAAAATAAAACTAAAAGTAATAATGTTCATAGAAAAGTAAAGCAATAAAAATAAAAGAAGAAGAAGAAAGATCTTCAAGGCTCGGCGTCGGGTGTCTCCTCTAGATTCAGACCTTCTTCCAGCCAAAAGTCCCCTTTATGGTTGAAAAGTATCCCTATTTTTTCTGCATGCAATCCTCCCTTTTCTCTCTCCAATTTATTATTCATTTAATTGATCTCCTATTCTTTTTTGCTTGATTCCAGGATTTTGCTTTTCTCTCTCATCCATTATGTTTAATTGTTTTGTCATCTAGTGCTGCCCAAGTTTAGCTTTCTTCCGCTGCCCAGTGACCATCTTTTATTCTTTCCCTTCTAGTCTTCCGCTGCCCAGCTCCTTCTAGTCTTCCGCTGCCCAGCTCCTTCTAGTCTACCGCTGCCCAGCTGCTTTTAGTCTTCCGCTGCCCAGCTGCCCAGCTTCCTTCTTTCCCTTCTAGTCTTCCGCTGCCCAGCTGAACAGTGCTCTCTTCCGCTAGTTTTTATTTCTTTTATTTCAGCGTCTTCCGCCACTTTTGTCATCTAATGCTGCCCCTCATCACATCTTCCGCTGCCCAACTTGCTTTATTCCCTTCAGTCTTCCACTGCCCAGCTGCCCATTCTTCAAATCATCCGCTGCCCTATTTAATTAAATCCAAATCTAATTCTTTCATGAATTCAACATTCTCTTCTCCATAATCAGCAACTAATTTCCTTAATTTACGTGATTTGATTCCTCTCTCTCCATGATCTTCAGCTTTTGAATTTTATTCTCCCTCTAATAACATTACATTCAAATACGAAACTGTGAAATTCAAATTAAAGAGAAAAATCTACTTTTAATGGGAAATCTACATAAATATATTAAATTGAATCAAAACACTAATGCTGCAAGATTAAATAGCCATTGTATTAAATTCATACCACTTTATTATTGCAATCACTCAATTCGTACAAGTTTTCTTATGTAAAGTTTGCATAAAATGACTCTAAAATAAGAGTCATCAAATACCCCCAAACTTAAACCATTACTCGTCCTCGAGTGATGCAATCAAAAATGACTTTCCAAGGTAACATTGACCAAATTGATATAATTTCAAAATATCTACTAACTTGTAAATTATTGAAAAATTTCACTATCACAATTAAAAGCAATCAATATAGATTCAATTCCCAATAAACTAGTCAAGATGTGTGTGTGTGCTCAAACTCCAATTGAATTGCTAAGTTCAATCATCAAAACTAGGGATCACAATACATATCGTCGAATGTCAACTCTCTAATATCCTCATAAATCCATTAGCATTCAAAGATTCTTCTTCTTTATTTTATTTTTAAATAAGTGAGGAATTAAGTTTTTTTTTTTTTTTTTTATCGACTTTATCTATCAGTCACACTACCTTTTGACGCGATTGACAACATTGGTGATGAAGTCCTCCGGTTACTCAATAGTGTCGCCTCAAGATAAATATACTCATATAAAAGATAGAGGAGTATAGTCAATAAACATGCAACGGAGTTCCTCCCAACGTTCCTCTAATTTATTTCTACCCATCGAGTATCCAAAAGGCTCACTCGAAATTGAAAGTAGATTAGGAAGTTGCATTTTTTTTTTATTATTATTTTATTTTATTTTTTTTTATAACCCCCAAACTTATTATTTATTATATATATATTTTTTTAAGAGGAATTCTCTAATTGCTAATTTCTTCAATCAAACACTAAATTATTGATACCTAGATATAATTGTAATGTCTAGAAAGGATAATATTCCTAAACAACCAAAAGGAGTTTGTGTGTTAAGAACAACTAAGCTTATGAGAATAAATCTTAATTGATTTCTAATAAGATGTGACAATAACATTATTCAATGACTTACAAAAGTAGAAGATATTAGGAAATTAAATTGCATTGTGTTTCATTTCTTCATCATTGCATTTCATTTTTTTTTTTTTTTTTAATACATAAACAGGACAAAGGTAACAAACCAAAAGAAAAACAACAAGCACCAAAACACCAGTCAACAGATACTAATTTCCCTAAAATAAAATTTAAACAACCAAAATTCAATCAACATCCAGAGAAAATTAAAACAACCCTATTCAGAGAAACAGTAAATATTAATCATCAAAATTAGATAAACATTCACATTAAACAAACAAACTAAACAGCATACCAAATAGCAACACCCCCACACTTAAACATTGGCAGTGTCCCCACTACCAAACAGAATGAAGTTCAACGAAAATAATTTAAAGCAAAATAAACTAGGGGGTTAGGACTTCCCTGGTATTTATGCTTCAGGTTCTGGTTCATCATCCGAGTCTAGGAAAACTGCGGTTGGAAAATGTGGGAAAACAGGAGATGGATCCTTTGGTTTCTTGGCAAAGCTAGCCGCCAATGCTGTATCACGCAGCTTGTTGTACTGCCAAAATGTTCTATTTTTGCGTTTTAAACTAGTCAAAGTCCTTATCACCTTGTATTGTAATTGCTTCTGAAGTTGAAGTTCCTCTTTCAAAGTCGAAAGATCATTTCTGTGCAAATCGAGCTTGTTACGCAATGACTCCAGACCGTCAAGTATTTGCTGATGGATATTATTGGTGCTGGATGATGTTGCAGCTTCACTTGCAGCATTCTCCTCAGATTCTGGTGCTCCTGCTCCCAACCCCTCCGAAGCAATTCTCCTTATAATAGGTGGTGTCATTACAGGACCGGGGGAGAGTTCTTCTTCATCAGCATCATACATTACGCCAGCCAGTTCACATAATCCAGATATCAAAGAAGGAAATAACAGCTGCCCTTTCGGTTTTAAAGCATTTGCACACAAGTTTCGATATATCACCAGACCCACATTAATTGTCTTGTTTGTCAAAATGCAATAGAGTAAGATAGCTCGTTCTCTTGTCAAATGCTGACCATGAGACGAAGGAAATAATCGGAGTTTTAAAAAATGATACCAAACCTTAGCCTTCGGCAGTAGAGCGAGCCTTGGAATAGAGACACAGCCAGTTTTTGACCTTACCCATTCTGTGTCGGGCACTGCTATTTCTGTCAACACTGATTTTAAAAATCCTTGTGATCCATAATCCTCGTATTTATAGAATTCATCCTCAACTTCCTCTAACTCGTAAAATTGATTAATTTCAGATGGTCCTATTTTTACCTCGCAGTCTCGAACCCAAATGCTTTCAGGCAAATCTCCCTCAAAATTGGCATAAAACTCCCGCACAAGATTCTTTATCGCTGCATTTGGAGCAGCACAAAATTTTTCCCACTTTCGTTCTTGAATACTAGAGCCAATATAGCTTGGGTACCTGGATAATTTCTCGGCCTCAACCAGGAAACCTTTTTCTTGAGCAAAAGACCGTTGTTGTAGAGCTTGCTCGTATCGCAGCTTGGCTTCCTCAGAAATAAACGCCATTCTGTTTACTTTCTTGGCGTTTTTCCAACCCTTCTGTTTTGGCCTCATTGTTACAGACAGAATAGTGCGTAATGCTGTAGCGTTAGTCGCAGCGGCGTAGAGCAGAGGAAAAATGGTCGAAAATTTTTTTACTCGGAGACTCGAAAGAAAAATCTCACTAAATGTCGACTGCTGGTTACAAGCAGAAATTAACCCTAAAATCGCTTTAAGAGAAATTGGATGAAGATAAATAAATAATTAAGAGTGAAATTCAAAAATAACTTATTTAAACCAACAAAATTATAAAACAAAAATAATAGATAAAAATTGCAACTAAAATTAATGCATAAAAGGATATTATTGAGGGTTGCCTCCCTCACAGCGCTAAGTTTTTACATAAGTCTTCAGCCAGACTTTCCTTTTGCTCAGTTTTCTTCCACATTTTGTAGGGAAATTGACATAATTTTTGTCAATTTCTCTCCAAAATAATGTTTTATTCGTTGGCCATTTACCTTGAAATTCCTTCCAGTTTTTTCATCATGCAACTCCACTGTTCCATATGGAAATACCTCCATTATTTCAAATGGCCCAGACCACCTTGATTTAAGCTTTCCTGGAAAAAGCTTCAACCTAGAATTAAATAGCAAGACTTTTTCACCTTTTAAAAATGTTCTTGCCTGTAACTTTCTATCATGCCATTTCTTCACTTTTTCCTTGTAAATTTTTGCATTTTCATAAGCTCCCAACCTTAGCTCTTCCAGCTCCTGTAACTGCAAAAATCGATGTTTCCCTGCTCTTTGTAAATCCAGGTTTAGAGTTTTAATTTCCCAATATGCTTTATGCTCAAGCTCTACTGGTGAATGACAAGCTTTCCCATAAATCAAATTATAAGGTGTGGTGCCCAAAGGTGTTTTATATGCAGTTCTATATGCCCATAATGCATCATCTAATTTTAATGACCAATCTTTTCTGTTCGGATGCACCACCTTCTCCAGAATCCGTTTTACTTCCCTGTTAGATACTTCTGCTTGTCCATTACTCTGAGGATGGTATGCTGTAGTTATTTTATGTTTGACCCCATAATTTCCCAGTAATCCAGTGAACATCCTATTGCAGAAATGGGAACCTCCATCGCTTATAATTGCTCGCGGTGTTCCAAAACGTGTAAAAATATTTTTCTGCAGAAATTTAAGAACACTCTTCCCTTCATTATTTGGAAGTGCCACTGCTTCAACCCATTTAGATACATAATCCACAGCCAGCAAAATATATTGATTCCCGAAAGAAGGTGGAAAAGGTCCCATGAAGTCTATCCCCCATACATCGAATATTTCCACTTCTAAAATATTTGTAAGTGGCAGCTCGTGTTTCCTCGAGATGTTTCCTACTCTTTGGCATCTGTCACAATTTTTAACATATTCATTAGCATCCTTAAAAAGAGAGGGCCAGTACAAACCTGATTGCAAAATTTTAGCTGCTGTTCTAGTTCCTCCATAATGACTGCCATATGGTGCTGCGTGGCATTGCTGCAGCACTGATTGCATTTCTTCTTCAAGGACACACCTTCTTAACAGCTGGTCAGCACATTGTTTGAAAAGAAATGGCTCGTCCCAGAAATATTGTTTAACATCCTTCAAGAACTTCCTTCGTTGCTGATAATCTAAATCAAAAGGGACAATATTACTTACAATAAAATTCACAAAATCTGCGTACCAGGGAGCTGAAGAAACTTCCAGCTGCAGTAGCTGTTCATCAGGGAAGAATTCTTTAATCATTTCTTCATTTTGCTGCTCCCCCACATTCTCTAGGCGAGATAAATGATCAGCTACTTGGTTTTCGCAACCCTTTCTGTCTCGAATCTCCATATCAAATTCTTGAAGTAACAGCACCCATCGAATAAGCCTAGGTTTAGCATCCTTCTTGGCAACCAAATATTTTATTACTGCATGATCCGTATAGACGATAACCTTGGCGCCAATTAGATATGCTCTGAATTTATCAAATGCAAATACCACCGCTAACAGTTCTTTCTCCGTGGTTGTGTAATTCTTTTGAGCCTCATTCAAAGTTTTGCTGGCATAACAAATAGAGTGAAATAATTTGTCTTTCTTCTGCCCGAGAACTACTCCCACTGCATAATCACTTGCATCACACATCAGAATAAATGGAGAGTTCCAGTCTGGTGCAGCTATCACAGGTGCAGTGATCAGCTTCTGTTTCAGCAGGTGAAAGGCTTCAAGACAGTTTTTATCAAAGTTAAATGGTATATTCTGCTCCAGTAAACTGCACAAGGGCTTTGATATTTTAGAAAAATCTTTGATGAAGCGTCTGTAAAATCCTGCATGCCCCAAAAAGCTTCTGATTCCCTTCACTGTTTTTGGTGGAGGCAGTTTCTCAATAATTTCGATCTTCGCTTTATCCACCTCTAACCCTTTGTCTGAAACCTTGTGTCCGAGAACTATCCCTTCTGGAACCATAAAGTGGCACTTTTCCCAGTTTAAAACTAGGTTAGTTTCCATGCATCTCTTCAACACTTTCTCTAAATTTTTCAAGCAATTCTCGAAAGAATCTCCAACAATGGAGAAATCATCCATAAAGACTTCCAAACATTCTTCAATCATGTCTGAGAAAATGGCCATCATACAACGCTGAAATGTGGCAGGAGCGTTGCACAAACCAAAAGGCATTCTCCTAAAGGCGAAAGTTCCATATGGGCAGGTGAAAGTTGTTTTCTCCTGATCTTCTGGTGCTATAGTAATTTGATTGTACCCTGAGTATCCGTCCAAGAAGCAGTAGAATTTCTTTCCTGCTAATCGATCCAGCATTTGATCTATAAAGGGAAGAGGAAAGTGGTCCTTTCGGGTTGCTTTATTCAGTTTCCTGTAGTCCATGCATATCCTCCATCCTGTTACTGTTCTTGTAGGAATTAATTCACTTTTTTCATTAGCCACTACAGTTGTTCCTCCTTTCTTTGGAACACAATGAATTGGGCTAATCCACGAGCTGTCAGAAATGGGGTAGATAATGCCCGCATCCAACCACTTGAGTATTTCTTTCTTCACCACTTCTTTCATAATCGGGTTTAATCTTCTCTGCTGATCTATGGTTGCTGTAACTCCTTCTTCCAATCTTATCTTGTGCATACAGATGCTTGGACTTATCCCTTTTATGTCTTTCACTGTCCATGCTAAAGCTAGCTTATATCTCTTTAGAACCTCCACTAATTCTTGCTCCTGCATGTTAGATAAAGCAGTAGAAATAATAGCAGGAAATGTTTTGTTGAGTCCAAGAAATACATACTTCAAATGTGGGGGCAGCTGTTTGAGTTCCACTATGGCTGCTTCCTTGCTAGAATACTCCCCATCTTCTTTTATCATCTTCTGCTCGAATTAAGGCCTCGTACTGCCTTCTAGATCCTCCTGAAAATTGTTTTATTTCTGTCGCTTTGATTCCTTCAGAAATGCTGAAACACTCTTCTTCATCATAGGGACATTTCATAGCTTTTAAGACATTGAAAGTAACTTGCTGGTCGTTAACTCTCATTGTGAGTTCTCCTCTCTGGACATCAATAAGAGTTCTTCCGGTAGCCAAAAATGGCCGCCCCAAAATTATTGGCACCTCTCGATCGGCTTCATAGTCGAGTATAATGAAATCTGCTGGGAAAATGAATTTATCCACCTTTACCAACACATCTTCAATCTTTCCTTGAGGGTGGGTTAGTGATCGGTCAGCCAGCTGCAAAGTCACTGTTGTTGGCCGAGCTTCTCCAATTCCCAGCTTCTTAAAGATCGACATGGGCATCAGATTTATGCTAGCTCCCAGATCACAGAGAGCTTTTCCGAAATAATTGTTGCCGATTGTGCAAGGAATAGTGAAGCTACCAGGGTCCTTCAACTTTGGTGGGATCTTATTCTGCAAAATATAGCTGGTTTCCTCAGTCATAGCCACCATTTCATATTCTCCCAACCTCCTCTTTTTAGATAGGATGTCCTTCATAAATTTAGTGTAATTCGGCATCTGTTCAAGAGCTTCCACAAGAGGTACATTGATATGGAGTTGCTTCAAAACATCCAAAAAATTTTTAAACTGTTTTTCCTGGTTGTGCTTGTGAAGTCTCTGTGGAAATGGTGGAGGAGGTCTCTGCAGTTGCATCTCTGTAGGTTGATGCTGCTGCGATGCTGCGGGCGAAATTGCGGCATTTATATTAATTTCTCCAGAATTAGAATTAAATTCTTCGGCCTCTTGAGGTCTTTCTTTCTCAATCATCATTTCTCTTTCTTGTAAATTCTCAATACTGGGTTGCTGTTCTGCTTCTTTTTCTTGGCAATTTTTCTTTGGTTTCTCCACTCTTGGTGGCTTCTCTGGAATCTCCACTTCTCTCCAATTTCTTAAAATTATTGCCTTGCAGTGTTCTTTTCCCGGTCTCTGTGGGATTTCAGTGTCGCTTGGTAATTGTCCACTGCTTCTCGAATTTGCAGACTGTGCTAGTTGTCCCAACTGGGTTTCAATATTCTTTATTGAAGCTGCTAAATTCTGCAAAATTATATCCGTCTTTGCAGCATATTCCCTTGCAAAGTTATCTGATTTTTCTTGAACTACTGGCTTCTGAATTTGCTGATTGTAGTTCTGGGCATAGTTGTCAGCAGATCTTGCAGGTACTGCATTATTCTGTTGCTGCGAACTCCATTGGAAGTTAGGGTGCTGTCTCCATCCTGGGTTGTACGTCTGTGAATATGGATTATTGTTTCTGTTATACCCCACGTAATTTACTGATTCGGGATTCGTCGGGCATGAACTTTCATCATGGTTCTCCCCACAGAAAATGCAAGAAATCTCTCTGGTTACTGGTTGTTGCTGTTTGTTCATAGCTTTAATGGCATTTTCAAGTGAAGCTATTTTTGCATTAAGAGCAGCCACTTCATCTACCTCATAACTTCCAGGTGCTCTCCTTGTAGATTGCATTCTGTCTGAAGGCCACTGATAACTATTTACTGCCATTCTCTCCAGTAGACCATAAGCTTCGTTGAAAGATTTAGAAAGCAATGTTCCATTCGCTGCTGCATCAATAATCGAACAGGTCTGTCCATTCAGCCCGTTGTAAAATGTTTCCAGTTGAATCCAGTGAGGTATACCGTGATTTGGGCACTGTCTCAGCAAATCTTTAAATCTATCCCATGCTTCGTAGAGTGATTCTCCATCTCTTTGCTGAAAATTGGTGATCTCATTTCTCATCCTCGCATTCCTCACTGGTGGGTGATATTTCATAATGAACTTTTTAGCTAGATCTCCCCATGTAGTTATGGTATCTGAAGGAATGCTGTTCAACCAATCTCTGGCGCGATCTCTCAAGGAATAAGGAAAAAGTTTCAGTCTCAGGGCTTCTGCAGATACACCAGGGAAGTTAAATGAGTCACTAACTTCTCCGAAAACCTTCAAATGGCGATGAGGATTATCTGTTATAGCTCCAGTGAATTGTCCAACCGTCTGAAGCATTTGGAACATCACTGGTTTCAGTTCGAATCTGATGGCGCGAAGGTCAGGTCTGACTATTCCAGGATTAAGATCATTAAGTGTAGGAATTGCAAAATCCTGAATAGGTATATCTCTTTTGTCAATAATTCTTTCAGCATTTTCCCTTTCATTTGCTGCATGCGCCATATTTTCTCCCTCAATTTGTTGTTGTTGTTGCTGTTGTCTTCTCCTTTCTCTAAAAGTCCTTTCAATTTCTGGATCTAAGGGTACAAGATCCTGTGCGTCTTCGTCGTCCGGCATAAATCAATAATATCTGAAAATAGGAAAACAAAACAAAATAAAATAACGTAAAATAAATTAAAATAATTATAGCAAAATAATAACAACTAAACAATATCCCCGGCAACGGCGCCAAAAACTTGTTAGTGATTTTACACCTTTACACGCAAGTGCACGTGTCGCTAACGAAGTAATAGAGTAAGTAAAGTATCGATCCCACGAGGATATTGTTAATTGGTAATTAATCGCTATAAAAATCTTATAAAAATATTAAATTGCTAGATAATAATTAGAAATAAAATATGAATAATGATGCAATAAAATAAAGCAAGTTAAACGAGATAAAAACAATAAAAGGTGTAACACCCGAGAATTTTCTATTACGTGCGTCGCCTACAATTTGACGTGTTAGGAGAGTTCAATTTCTTAAGTTTAGTGGGGTATATTGAGGAATAATAGAAGAGAAAAGATGGGTGGAGATGTTGACAATTCAAACCAAAGGGTTGAAAAGTCAAATGGTTATATCAACCAATAAGAAGTAAGCAATTAATGATAGAAAATGGGGGAATTAAAAAGCTATCATGTTGGATGCATTGAGAAGGAGAAGAGTGAAGTTGATTTGTAATTTTAAAAAGTTAAATGGAGGAAAATTAAAAGTAAATGAAAGTTATGGTTTAAAGTTAGGTTTTCATTTCATTTTTCTTCATCTTCATCGACTTCTCTTGCTCTCCTCCATAGCCGCCTCTCTTCCTCCTTCTTACTTCATTTCTTCAAGTGATTGCAAGGTAAATTTACATGGGTTTTAGTTTATGTGCTATGAGATGAAGTTTGGAAGAGTTTTTAGGGGGTTTTAGGTAGTTTTAGGAAGAGTTGGAAAACCCTAGGTTAGGGATTCCGAAAATTGAGTGTTGATGTTAGATTTCTTTCTTATTTTGATGGTTTAGTTGTTAAATGACTTGGTTTAGGTAGATTTGAGGGTTAGATTGAGGATTGGTGAAGTGTTCCACAAAAATGGTTGAAGAACACTAAAGGGCCGATTCTGTCTTTGGGAATTTCGGGCTGGCCAAAGTGTTTGTTTGGTTAATTTGAGTGATTCAATGGATAGTAGACGTGTAGAGGTTTCCGAGTTGGGGTGGCACGTCGAAATCCGTTGAAAAACGAGAAAGTTATGACCGTTTGAAGTTAGACAGTCAATTTTGGTGTCAAAATCGGGTTTGGAGTTAAGTTGTGGGTTTGGGTTAAATGTGTGATTAGTTTAGTTAGCAAAAATCGTTATAATTTATTTAGTTTGTTATTAAGTGAATTTTTGTTATTTGTTAGGTGATCGAACGTGTGATTTAGTTGGACGAAGTGAACGTATCGAGCAACCAGGTAAGTAGTGGTAGCTTTCTTTCGCCTTCGGGCCTACACCATGGAACGGTAGGGTTATTTATTTCGTGTTGTGTTTTGTTTGGTTTGGTTGCATTTCGTGTTGTGTTTTGTTGGGTTTGGTTGCATTTCGTGTTGTGTTTTGTTGGGTTTGGTTGCATAATGGTTGACGTGCATCATTTTTTTTCAGTAACGAAAATACGAGTTGTTTTTGCATGGCTGGTTGTGAGTGTGAACGTAATCAGATAAAGTGAATGGTAATGAATCTCAAATAGTGTGCCTTGTCGGGATACGGTGCTAGCAATAGCACCCCGAAGGGAACTCTATGAGAGACTGGCTAAAATATGAGATCTGGAATAGTGTGCCTTGTCGGGATACGGTGCTGGGAGTAGCACCCCGAAGGGAACTCTATGAAGGATGGTTGGCTAAAATACGTAAAGGTCGTGAGTATGAATTCCTAGACGGTCATAGGATTCTACGATCGACGAGGGAGATTATGCATGGCCATCCTAGACGGTTATGGGATGTGAGTTAGCTGGTCTTGCTCTGGTGATTTTGAGTTTGGCCGTCCTAGACGGTTATGGGATGTGTGCCTACTCAAATCACACTGCTTATGAAACAAATAATGTAATGAACAGCAACGAATAGCAAATAAACACAACTGAGTGGTAGAAACTGCATGTATTAGGTTGCTTGCATTGTGTTGTAGTCTCATTCGTTACTCCCTACTTGCTAAGCATTAGGCTTATGTTTTGTGTTCTGTGGTGTAGGTGACGAATTCTACTCAGGTGAGGTTGATGAGACAGCTGAGGATTAGGCTGCAGTCGGAGGAGTACGGAGTCCGCCGGTGCAGGCTATTGTGGGGGCGTCTCGATTACTATCATCCTCGGGTATTTTGTGGGAATGTGTAGTTAGTTTGGTAAGCTTTTTGATAAGGGTTTTGGAAGGACTATTGGTTAAAACAACTTAGATAAATTGGACGTGTAGTACGAATATTGGCAAATATTTTCGTAATGTATTTTGGTGTTTTTGAGTTGGGATATTGTGTTTAATGGTTGTCGTATTTAAGGAAGTTGTAAACATATATTTTCGTGTGTTGATTTCAGGTTTTGGTTTAAAGAAATTTAGGCGTTACGCCGCCCGTTTCGGTTTTAAACTATTTAACGTCGGGTTATGTTCACTATTTTTTTATTTAATCGTTTGAAGTCGGTTTTCTATAAAATTTACGGGATTTGAAGATTTAGGTGTCGGGAGTGTGTGGTTAAAATTTCATGGATTTTGGAGAAGTTTAGCTTAAGGAAAAGTGGAAAAAAACAAATTTGCATGCAGGTGTTGACATTTACTGTTCACAGTGTTGAAAAAGTGTCGACACCAAATACAAGGTGTTGACACTTACTGTTCACAGTGTTGAAAAAGTGTCGACACCAAATACAAGGTGTCGACACCTTTTTCAAAGAAAGGGGACCAGAGAATAAACTGTTTTTAAAGTGTTGACACCTACTGTTCATAGTGTCGACACTTTATTGTTCATACTTCAAATTTTAACGTTTTGATGCTTATTTCAAACCAGTTTCAACCCTATATTTTCCGACACATTTTAAACATATTTTAGACACGTTTCCCAATAAAATGTTAGGGTTCGCAAAACCCGGAACCGAGTCAAAAAATTTACGAAAAAGATTTTAAACGATGTTTTAAACGCGGGTTTGGTTAGCAACGTAGCGCACCGGGCCCGGGGCGGGTTCGGGGCGTTACAAAAGGAGGCCTTGGCTAGGATCGATTTTCTTCGTTACGATGATTCTGCTACTAATGCTCTGGTAATGCTCTGCAGCATTATCTAAAAAACAGCAAGAATAAAAATATTTTCTAAGATTCTGTCGAATTGCCTAGGTAAATTCAAATTAGAATTTCTTTCTACCTTGAAAGAATGTAACTAATATTGAATTTTCTATACGTGCTATTCTTATCGCCAATCAAATTAATGTTAACTACGTTGTAACAATTTAATTCGATTAATTATTCGTGCATCTAAAATTTATATCTATCTGTCGATACAATATAAACATGAATCGTCAACCTATCTATCGATACGATCCGACTTAGCAAGAAAATTTCACAAATAATTGTTCAATAAATAATTGCAGAAACAAAACCAAGATCGTAGCAAAATATCGCAACAAATACTATCGTCCTAACCAAGATTAAAAAGTTTAGCTACGAGACATAATTAAAATAAAACTAAAAGTAATAATGTTCATAGAAAAGTAAAGCAATAAAAATAAAAGAAGAAGAAGAAAGATCTTCAAGGCTCGGCGTCGGGTGTCTCCTCTAGATTCAGACCTTCTTCCAGCCAAAAGTCCCCTTTATGGTTGAAAAG
This sequence comes from Begonia masoniana, assembly GCA_022432975.1. Taxonomy (NCBI): domain Eukaryota; kingdom Viridiplantae; phylum Streptophyta; class Magnoliopsida; order Cucurbitales; family Begoniaceae; genus Begonia; species Begonia masoniana. The sequence goes on from CM039516.1 coordinate 15,810,037, forward strand.
TATCCCTATTTTTTCTGCATGCAATCCTCCCTTTTCTCTCTCCAATTTATTATTCATTTAATTGATCTCCTATTCTTTTTTGCTTGATTCCAGGATTTTGCTTTTCTCTCTCATCCATTATGTTTAATTGTTTTGTCATCTAGTGCTGCCCAAGTTTAGCTTTCTTCCGCTGCCCAGTGACCATCTTTTATTCTTTCCCTTCTAGTCTTCCGCTGCCCAGCTCCTTCTAGTCTTCCGCTGCCCAGCTGCCCAGCTTCCTTCTTTCCCTTCTAGTCTTCCGCTGCCCAGCTGAACAGTGCTCTCTTCCGCTAGTTTTTATTTCTTTTATTTCAGCGTCTTCCGCCACTTTTGTCATCTAATGCTGCCCCTCATCACGTCTTCCGCTGCCCAACTTGCTTTATTCCCTTCAGTCTTCCGCTGCCCAGCTGCCCATTCTTCAAATCATCCGCTGCCCTATTTAATTAAATCCAAATCTAATTCTTTCATGAATTCAACATTCTCTCCTCCATAATCAGCAACTAATTTCCTTAATTTACGTGATTTGATTCCTCTTTCTCCATGATCTTCAGCTTTTGAATTTTATTCTCCCTCTAATAACATTACATTCAAATACGAAACTGTGAAATTCAAATTAAAGAGAAAAATCTACTTTTAATGGGAAATCTACATAAATATATTAAATTGAATCAAAACACTAATGCTGCAAGATTAAATAGCCATTGTATTAAATTCATACCACTTTATTATTGCAATCACTCAATTCGTACAAGTTTTCTTATGTAAAGTTTGCATAAAATGACTCTAAAATAAGAGTCATCAGCTATATCTTCATGTTGGCTGGAGGAGTTATTTCCTGGAAGAGTGCCAAGCAAAAACTCATAGCTTCTTCAACCATGGCAGCAGAATTTATAGCTTGTTTTGAAGCATCCAATCATGGTTTATGGCTTCGCAATTTTGTCACAGGGCTGCGAATTATAGTTGGAATTGAAAGACCACTAAAGTTATTATGTGACAATCGGTCAGCGGTGTTGTATTCCAATAACAACCGAAGCACTACAAAGTCTAAACATGTGGACATTAAGTTTTTGGTTGTGAAGGAAAGAGTTCATAATAGTCAAATTTCTATAGAACACATAAGAACTGGTTCCATGCTTGCAGATCCTTTGACTAAAGGTTTACCACCCAAGGTCTTTCATGAGCACGTTGCTAGTATGAGTGTTTATAACACCACGATTCCCTGAACCCGGTTTGTTACTCAAAACCCCGAATATTACTAAGAAACACTTGGGCCAAATTTAAGACTTCGTTGAAAATTTCAGAATTTTAAATTTGACAAAACATGAAAACTTGCAGCGGAAATCGTTTAAACAAAAGTAAAATTAAACAAAGCCATGTTAAAATAATCGTTGGAAATATTAAGAATCAATCAGTTGAGAAGCAAAGGTTTAACTCGTAAAATAATTTAAAGATTTCAAAAGTCAATTCCATCGACCGCCGAACAAAGTCAACAAAAGGGAAAGGCTACTCGAAGACATCATCCGGTCACTAAACGACAAAACATAAAATTTGTCATCCGGTCACTAAACGACAAAACATAAAATTTGTCATCCGGTCACTAAACGACAAAACATAAAATTTGTCATCCGGTCACTAAACGACAAAACATAAAATTTGTCATCCGGTCACTAAACGACAAAACATAAAATTTGTCATCCGGTCACTAAACGACAAAACATAAAATTTGTCATCCGGTCACTAAACGACAAAACATAAAATTTGTCATCCGGTCACTAAACGACAAAACATAAAATTTGTCATCCGGTCACTAAACGACAAAACATAAAATTTGTCATCCGGTCACTAAACGACAAAACATAAAATTTGTCATCCGGTCACTAAACGACAAAACATAAAATTTGTCATCCGGTCACTAAACGACAAAACATAAAATTTGTCATCCGGTCACTAAACGACAAAACATAAAATTTGTCATCCGGTCACTAAACGACAAAACATAAAATTTGTCATCCGGTCACTAAACGACAAAACATAAAATTTGTCATCCGGTCACTAAACGACAAAACATAAAATTTGTCATCCGGTCACTAAACGACAAAACATAAAATTTGTCATCCGGTCACTAAACGACAAAACATAAAATTTGTCATCCGGTCACTAAACGACAAAACATAAAATTTGTCATCCGGTCACTAAACGACAAAACATAAAATTTGTCATCCGGTCACTAAACGACAAAACATAAAATTTGTCATCCGGTCACTAAACGACAAAACATAAAATTTGTCATCCGGTCACTAAACGACAAAACATAAAATTTGTCATCCGGTCACTAAACGACAAAACATAAAATTTGTCATCCGGTCACTAAACGACAAAACATAAAATTTGTCATCCGGTCACTAAACGACAAAACATAAAATTTGTCATCCGGTCACTAAACGACAAAACATAAAATTTGTCATCCGGTCACTAAACGACAAAACATAAAATTTGTCATCCGGTCACTAAACGACAAAACATAAAATTTGTCATCCGGTCACTAAACGACAAAACATAAAATTTGTCATCCGGTCACTAAACGACAAAACATAAAATTTGTCATCCGGTCACTAAACGACAAAACATAAAATTTGTCATCCGGTCACTAAACGACAAAACATAAAATTTGTCATCCGGTCACTAAACGACAAAACATAAAATTTGTCATCCGGTCACTAAACGACAAAACATAAAATTTGTCATCCGGTCACTAAACGACAAAACATAAAATTTGTCATCCGGTCACTAAACGACAAAACATAAAATTTGTCATCCGGTCACTAAACGACAAAACATAAAATTTGTCATCCGGTCACTAAACGACAAAACATAAAATTTGTCATCCGGTCACTAAACGACAAAACATAAAATTTGTCATCCGGTCACTAAACGACAAAACATAAAATTTGTCATCCGGTCACTAAACGACAAAACATAAAATTTGTCATCCGGTCACTAAACGACAAAACATAAATTTCCGATCGACTTTACCCTACATCTACCGGTGACGTCAGCCGGATGATCCCTCTCATCCGGGCACTAGACGACAAACAAAACACCTATATCATCCGACAAACAAAAACACTCGACATCATCCGGTAGAAAAGAAACACAACACTATCCACAGAAAAGAATTTTACTTACTTCCCAAAGACCATTCAGGAACGACTCAAGCCATAGCATTAATCAAATCCGATAAAAACCAACATTTAAAACTCAACAGACTGCTAAAATCAGTAAATTTCAAAACGTATTCAAAATGCTAAAATTCCTACTGTCATGAGAACTCAACATACTCAGACTGAATCCTTGACTACTAGTCCTCCACACTGACAGACATCAGTTTAAACCGCCCCGTCAGCTGCCAGAACATTGAATAAGTGTACTCCTCCAACCCGACTAGTCCTCAGTGAACTCAGTAAACACACCTGCTGTCACTTCTTCACCTACATCACAAAACTCATCTATTAGCCTAATGCTAAGTAAGTAATGCAAAATGAAATGAATTACTGAAACATAAACTCCTAATCATGCAATTTCTACTTTCTCCTCTCAGTTGCTCATTCATCGTTTCAAATTCAGATCCCCCTGTGAAATTGGGAGTCGGATCAACTCTCCCAAAGTATATATCCACTGACTCATTAAGGGGCGGATTAATTCCCTTAACAGTAAATCTGATTCACATGTTCAGATCCCCCTGTGAAATTGGAAGTTGGATCAGCTCTTCCAAAGTATATATCCACTGTCTCATTAAGGGGCGGATTAATTCCCTTAACAGCAAATCTGATTCACTTTGCTGTTTCATCACATTCAATCCTCTCCATACCAATGTGTATTCAAATTCATTTTCGTATACATTTTGAAAACATGATGCATGGCATACAAACATATCCAAGTAAATACAAACCTAACGTTTTGTGATGTAGGCCCGAAGGCACAAGCAAACATTACTTACTTGGATCTCCTGGAATTGTCTGGGTAGCTAACCACTTCGGGTATTGCTCAACCTAAAACCGTAGACAGAGCATATATTAAATTCCCTCTAATCTTCATTCTAGACCACTATAAATCTAAGGGAAACTCTAGTCATTGTGCATTCTCGATTTCGACTTAAACCGAACTAACCCTCACTTACTGTATTCTCCAAAACCTCCATATCATCCCTCCCACCAACAATAGATACAATGTAGCTAGAAATAGAGGCAAAACTCACCAAGTTCGGAAGAAGTCGCTGGAGAAAGTCGAAGGGGGGTCTCCTATCGTGCTCTGCTAGGCTGAGGAGCTGAGAATGGGGAGGAAATGGAATAAAACAGTGGCGGCTACTTCAATAATAGTTTCCTTAAATACGTTATCCACCTTTAGATTTCTAATTACCCTTATACCCTTGCCTAGTCATCCACTAACCCTACATTTAATATTGTCATTAGTTTTTAAAAAAAAAAGAATAGAGAAACGGTTTAACAGGACCGGGTATTACAGTGTTATTTTGTATGATACTTTGGTCTAGTTGGAACTAGTAATTTTGTGATTGTTTTTTGACCATATTTCAGTTATTTTCTATAGAATAAAGTTGAAGGTTTATGTTTCATTTACTTAACTCAGTTAAACATGTGTGAGGTTTTACATTGCTGTTTTGCACTAAAGTATTTTGCGGTTTTTTGCAATAAAGGGACTTCAATTTATGATCTCACTAAAGAATGAAGTCAAGGATCAGTTGGAAACAGGCATGATTAAGATCACCTTGCATGTAGTTTCCATGCTACCTATCCATACTTGATCTATGTCGTTGAATATGTTAGTGTTGGTGACCACGGAAGGTCTGGTTACGATAAATGTGACAAAAGCCATTATGATTCCGTACTAACATAGGAGATGGACCAGATTGAACTAAGGAAAGTCTTATGATGAATATTAGCCTTCGGAAAGAGCTCTCTAAGGTATGTGTGATTTTTTTTTTTTTTTTTGGTATTAAATACACAAACACAGCCCAAGTTGAAAATTGTTAGACGTGTAAATACACGTGTACTACTTTATGTGGGCTTGTGTATGTGTTTAAATCACTAGGCTAATTTCATTGTTTAGGGCCTTAAGTGATCAATTTAGAAAAGCCCTATTGACTTATAATTAAGTATGGGCTTAATGGGTAGATACCCATATTAGGCCTATTAAGGTTTTAATGGGAACCCTAATAGAGTAGTATATAAAGAAACTTATGGTTATGGTCCTCAACATATCAAACAAAAGGAGGAATTCTAGATCTCTTCAATTCCATCATTGAGAGAGAACCAATTGGAATCATTGGGTGTTTGATTGAGGAAGACCAATTGACCAACCAAAATATATCACGATGAATTCCGGTACGTAATTCTTTTTATCTTAATAATTTGGCATGATTTGATCTTGATGTTGTTATAGGGTTTAGAACAAATTTGGTTTATTGGGTTAACAAAGATTAAATTCAAGTTGCGCACACAAATATTTTTAATTTAAAATCTTCTCGATCAAAATTTCTTGAATCATGTAATTTTTAAATAGGATAATATTATATTTACATTCTAATTTTTATATTTTAACCTCACATATTCATTGATAGAATTTTATTATGGTATTATATAAAGATTTAAAATCATAGATTACTTAAATCAATAAAAAAATGAAATGCAACTATCACGTTAAGATGTGAGATTGAAATGTAAATTTAAAGTATAAAGATAATATTTATTTTTAGGGTAAAGTGTATACTAGTCCTCAAACTTAGGAGTAAAAAAAATAGTCTTTAAATTTATTTTTAGGCAAATAACTCGCACAACTTAGAAGAGCTAAAAATTTAGTTCTAGTCATTAAGAATGTCATCAAAGAATTCACATTTTTTTCACGTAATTTTCTCTGTTGAGCGATTTCTAAAAAAATCTTTTTTGGTAGAACAATTTTGGCGATTTTGAAGGTTGAATTTTTCAACTCGTTTCTCTTTGAAAATCACAAAAAATTATTATGTTAGGAGTTGTTTCTCTTTGAAAATTACCAAACAAAAAAGATCACGAGACAAAAAATGTGATTTCTTTGACTGTATTTCAAACAATAGATACTTAAATGATAACGCCTATAAATTTAGTGAATTATTTGCCTAAAAGAAAGTTTAAGCAAATGCTTACTCTCCATTCTTAAATTTAAAATTAATTTGTAATTTATTTCTAAAATTAATATTACGTTTATTTTTATATTCTATTATTTTAAAATATTTACTAATGTATCAAATAATAATTATTACGATAAATGTAATAAATACAGAATATAACAATCGAGCAAACTAGTCTTGCTTATTTCGAAAAATGGAATATGTATTATCATAGCATGTGCTTAAGAGTGAGGACAAGAGAGAAGTAAAAATATTAACAGAGAAGATGAGTCAAAGAAGTCAAGACGTAGACAAATCTATCTCTTTATCTGCAGGAATCTCGTGGTATTCATTTTCACCAACTTACTCACTGAACCAGAAGAGAGAGAGAGAGAGAGAGAGAGAGAGAGAGAGAGGTACCTGATGCCATTTCCATGCGCGTCCCAGTGATGCTTCCACTAGGTTCGTTTCATATCTTCATCTACTTGTACATAGTTCTACATTTCAATTTGATTCTCTTTCCAATTTCACGATCTTCGTGAGGGAGCAGTTCGGTTGTTCGCGATTTTCATGGAATTACTTTTTTCATGACAATTTTTTTTCCCTCTTTTATTGGATTTTAGTTTGGTTTTTAATTGCTGTTGTGGCGTAATAGAAGGTCCTATCCAATTAGATTCGGGGAGTGTTTTATTTTGATCAAATATGTTCCAATTCGATGGGAAGGCGCGGAACTTGCTTGACGTTTGTGAAATGATTTTACTTGCCTTTTTTTATCACCAATTAACAAGTAATCAGTGTTGAAATGATGTGATTATCGTTTATCACTGTAGCTAAGGGGATCTGGCATAGAGAAGTGTTTGATTTTGTTGTCCTTTTTAGGGTTTCTGTAATGATTTTGCTCTCAACATATATGTCAATTACTTAATTACTGGTAGTTTCTTGCGAGGCATGCTCTTTAGTACATTGGCAGTTACCTGTGTTTGTGATTATATGTTTTTTGAAGCGTTCAAATAGCTGATTTCTTTTCCTTTTCTGCTTCTTAGAGTGTTGAAGTGGTTAAAGCCCTGGTCTGTGCAGCACTGATAGGTATCAGTTTTGTGCTGGAAATTTTACCTGCAGATTTTCTCGTTTCAGATGTGCACTGGAGAAGTTAGTCCCACTTGCACGATAGTTGGACTGGTGTATTGATTAACAACGGTATTTTAATTTGAAAATCATGTGGAATGTTTGAATGTTAAGCTTTAAGTCTCAACTGAATAAATGGGAAAGGAAGTTTTGCTACAAAGTACTAACCATAGTGCGAGTGCTGATTGTTCCTCACATAATGATGTAACTGAAAGTAGAGATAGGGAGGCCAGGTCAGCAACATGTCGGGTGTGCCAATGTACAGAGTCTGATAAAAGAGGGGATGCTGTTTTAGGATTTTTGGGCATCACCCTTTCAGAAAATAAAACCAATAAGAATGTGAAGCTTGACAGCCCTTTAAATGCTAAAAGTTCTCCCTCTAGGCAGAATGATGGAAAGGGATTTAGTGTAGTTGAGTTCATAGGTCCTGATGGTGAGGTTTTTGTTTGTAATGCTGATATAGAAACGGGTTCATGTCTCAGTCAAGATGAGTTGGTCGAACTTGGTTGTTCTTGCAAAAATGACCTTGCTCTTGTACACTATGCATGTGCTCTTAAGTGGTTTATCAGCCATGGATCTACTGTCTGTGAAATCTGTGGTTGTGTCGCAAAAAATATTAGAACAGCTGACTTTAGAAAGGTCGTGGCCTCCTTGAAGGAATATGAAGCCTTAAGAGAAAGGACTGCTAGTGGGGAACCTAATCCTGCTGGGCTTCATGATTCTGATACTGGTATTGATCCCGATGCAGTTGCTGCTATTCGCCGACAAAGACTTAGTGAAATATCGTCGTGGTTTAGTCCTCATAATCGTAATAACCATAACTATACGGCATTCTCACAGGTTCTTTCTGAACTGCCTCTGAGTTCTGCTACAGGAGAAGATGTTCCTGCTGAAAATGCAGCGACAAAGTGGGCTGTTGAATGTACTGGGATTCTTCTTGCGACAGGATTACTTACTGTAACTCTTGCTTGGCTCATAGCTCCTCATGTGGGGAAGGTAAAATCATATTAGTAATACTTTCCTCTGAGCTTTTTTGGGCGCTTTGATGCATTTGTTAATGAGTAAAAGAGAAAAAGCGACACATATTATTAATCTTAGACTACAGCTACCATAATCATTGGGTCACAATTTTGATTTGAGTGTGCAGTTATGTTGGTTAGGTTTATCTTTATCTTTGGCTGTGCTAGGCTCATTTTAGGCAACAAATTTTTATTTTTCTCAGTTACAAAGATTGCTTACCTTTTGCGACTGCTTGATATTTGGGTTTTCCTCATTGTGACATTCGCCCCTTCTTGCTTGACCATTTTGAAAATTGGTGGAATTGTTTAGGATTGGAATGCAATTTGATATAAGAAGCCTCTTCCTTTGCCATTTGTATGTTAAAGAACCAATTTTTCCTCGCATTTCATTCTTTATACAGTTACAGGCTAAATATTTATTTGATGGGGAACGTCTTGTAGAGTTTAAATATGAATTAGATGATCAATATTACTAATTTATGTAGAAAAATGTAATGTAATCTCTATTTCTTGAAATGAAAATGCTGGAGCAGTTAATGATGCTGTTTCCTTGAAGGAGTCGTTATTACCTTACAACAGAATAAGAAGACTGAACCATGAGCATTTAGGGGTGAGCATGATCCGGTCCGGTCCGGTTTCGAGCCAGAATCGGACCGGACCAAAGGATTCGGGATTTTTTTTCCTAATCCCAGAACCGGACCGAAATTTTTGGTCCGGTTTGGGATTTCGGGAAATTTTGGTTCTGGACCGAGAACCGGACCATTTCCCATGGGAATTCTATTTTTAGGACCGAAACCGGACCAAAACTGGTGGTCCGGTCCGGTTCTTGGTCCTCGGTCCGGTCCTGCTCACCCCTATGAGCATTCAAGAATTTGATGTGATTGACCATATTATATCTCGTCTCTTCGTGCACTCCTTAGACAAGTAAAAAGTACAGTGTTCTTGTAAAAAATAATGATTTCCTCTTTTCTCGTCTCTTTTCGTTTTTACAGTTGCACATCACAAATCTTCCTCTGTCAATCCTGTGCAGTCTACCGCTCTGTAACTAATAATTGTGGCACAATTAAACAGCTCTAGAGTTTGACACTCTTATAATTTTTTCTCTTTTCGCAATAATTTCTTGTGGATATTCATTAAACGTAATGCATCAATTTAGTAATCTATTGTAAATGTTTTATGTTTGACAGTCCATTTTATTGTACAGAAAACAGCTAGCAGTGGTCTTCATATTCTTCTTGGAGGCATATGTGCTTTAACAGTTGTGGTTTTCTTTCGATTTGTAAGTGCCTGTTACTATTAATTTTTGGTCATTTTTTGTCTTTCTTGTTTAGATTTGCTTTATATCACACTGATACTCTTATATTTGAATAAATTTTATAGCCTTTTAAACTAATGTATCTTAAATATGAATGGGACTATATCAACCTTTCTTCTTGTGAGTGCTTTGTATAAGAGACCATTTTTGAAGTTTTCAAGACATTTTATAGTCAGACTAGCTGTATTACAACTCTGAAACTAAAAGCAGAAAGTTTTAACTTAAATTTTGATGCCAATGAGATTCAAGATAACATGTTTCATATTTTGAATTCGCAGTTTGTGCTCACCAGAATAAAATATGGACCGGCGAGATACTGGGCTATCCTTTTTGTCTTCTGGTTTCTTGTGTTTGGTATTTGGGCTTCACGTACACACAGTTCTCATACGACATGACTTGGTACATAATTCATACACATTAAAGACTCCATTTCCTTCTATTCTTTTGTTTTTTTTTTTATTATTGTTTTTGCTCAAACAACTCTTCAGTGTAATCAGCATAATATCATGCATGAATCAATACTCAATAGTAGATAATGTGTTCTTGTGTATTAGTTTCAACTATAGCATTCAGCGGAATCTGCACCCTGCGATGGAAAAACAAGACTTAAGAAAATGGCATCAATTTTGGAAAATGGCATGACTGTAATATGTTATGTATATGATCTATAAACAGGAATAGAAAGGGTGGAGTTGGGGATAATAGAAAATTTGGGTGAGTTGAAGGCAAGGAGCCTCTCGATTTGGTTGCTTTGAAGTGTAATTTTAGTCTCCCTGGTTCATCACTTTATTTTACAAAATACTTCAATTGATACTATGCAAGAAATAAGCCATACAAAACCAAGCACCTTAGTACCATAATAGGTTTTAACACTAGTAAGAGCTCATAACTGATAAGCATGATCGTCACAAATGGGTCGATTCCCAAAACTGAAATGAACTTCTAAATCCATGAAAGCCAGATTAATAGGAATACCCATTTTCGAGTTTTATGTGAAGTTATGGTTTGAGTTTATGGTCATTCAATGGTAGAGTAATGTGGGTAAATTTTGCTTCTTGTGTTTCATCAGAAGACCAAGCTGTTCTTATTAAGTTCTACTCACGCTTTGCTCCATTTTGTATAGTTCGGATCCTTGTTTCGACGATGAAATGGTCCAGTAAAAGTTGTACTGTCTATTATTCAATTATGCTAGTTTATTATAAAATATTTTGGGGGATTAATAATTCATTTGATCTCAAATGGGTATGCATTTGGCCGGTGTTGAGATATGATTATTCCAGCAGCCTAATTCAACAAATCCTACATTTGGGTCTTCAGATGTTTCCTTCCTCCATTACTGGCAGTCTACTACTTTTTCTCAGTGGAAGAACTTCAAAACATTCAGCTCTGATTGAATAAGGTGAGAGAATTATATGATGATACAGAATTTTCATGGAGAATTATACTCAGACACCCAGTTTGATGTGAGCCATGTAAGATACTTTAGATGCTTACAATCATACAACTTTTTGGGATTTTCACAACTTCTCCGTCGTCTTAATGTTTTCAATTTTTTTCACAGTTTAGTGGCAGATGACGCTGACTACAAATCTGAAGATGTCCAATTTCTACATCTTTTCTCAAACAAGAAACCAGATATGAAAATCAATTTAGAAGAAATCAAATTCCAACTAGTTGCGCTTTAATCGTGACAAGCAGTAGCACTTCTGCCAATTGTTGTCGATGTCGGAACTGGAATTATTTTGATTTCAAATGGTCTCGGAATCTCAGTCTGGCTAGCGCACCTAACTAGCGCCCAGTTAACTCCTTTGAAACCATCGATGCTGAGGCTCTTTCATGGGTAAATCTATGATCAAATCCCAGCTGAAAAGCTTAAGATTGGTGAGCCAGTAAACTTCTAATCAAATCTCATTCTTTAGAGAAGTAATAGGGCATATTAGTTGTTATAATTCGGTCTACCCGTTTATAACAAATAACCCGATTAATTTTGAGCACTTGAACGACATGCATCCAATTTAACAAAAATTTTATCGGCAATGGTAAGTTTGCTATAAAAAACCTGAACATTTTGTTATGTGCTTGAACTAGAAGAACTGCAGTAAAGACTGATAAATAAAAAAAAATCATTATCTTTAATAAGTAGAACTGGCGTTAGAATCATAAATAAAATTAGTCACACACATTATGCTTATTGAATTTAACAAATTAAATAAGGACGAATTTGTTAATATCCAAAAAATTCTGATAGTATAATTAATTCTCTTTATCATTAAGAAACCCGAGAATTTTAGTATTTGTTAAATAATCCGAATATTAAATAAATATATTGAATATTTATTTAATATTCGGATTATTTAGGACAGAGAAAGGTCCAAAGAGGATGGACTTCATGTTAGAATCCAAGGTGGCAACAATTTTCAAGACAGGTTTTTTTTTTTTTTTTTTTTTTTTTTTTTTTTTTTTTTTTTTTTTTTATGTATTTTGAATTATCTGTTATAATCAAGACTAGAGTAGAGGCCACTCATTCATGGATTCAATGGCGGTACGAGAGGAAAAGAATCTGATTGTTCATCAAAGCAGCCATTGGAAGACATCCCATCTCTTCGGCGGAAGCTATGATAGCAAGAAAATGGCGGAAAGATTCTGCGATGAACCCTCTGAAAAGAAAGGTACCGCTGCAGAATGGGAAGAAATAAGCAATACCCAGGAATCCTTATTCCCACGTCAAACGAAATCATAAAAACCCACGTACTTTCTACGTTAGGGCCATCGATTTGTTTATTCATTTGGTCAATCCATCGAACAAGTAGAAAAGGGCAAACTCTTTTCACTATTTTTTTTTTCATTTCATTTGTTTATTTACAGACATAGCGTTGCGATGGAGAGCGAATCGAGGTTGAAACTGTTGGTTTTTCTGTTGATGGTGGTTTTTGGTGGGTCGTTGACCTTGTCTACGGCTTCCTCTTATTCTTCTTCCAAAACTAGGCAGTCGGAAAGAGAGAAATCGATTGTTTCAGCTGCTTCCTCATCGTCGCAGCCGCTGGTAATCAACCGGGCGGCATCCTCCATTGTCTTGCCAATTCATGGGAATGTGTATCCTATTGGGTATGTGCTGTGGACGAAGAGTCTTCAACTTATTGCTTCCATTTTCATATTCATATTGCTTGGTGGTTTATTTCAGAATTGTAGTGGTTTTTTCCAAGGTTTTCTGTTGAAAACCTCGTTACTCAACTTTGTTTTACAAATCTTGTGATGATCTAATTTGTCCTCTGTGTTTAGTTAAAGCTTGTCCACTTGAGCATCCTCCCCTCAGGAAGTTGGTTTTCATGGGTGGGCTCTAAAGTCCTGCCATTTTGTTAGATTTAGCTATTGATAAGAATCATAAGATCTGGTTCCTAGGGGAGTTCAAACTGGGTGTGTGAGCTTATATAACCCCTCAGCGATATCCTCTCCTTGCAAGCCGATTTTCTGTGGTGAAATTCTACTGAAAATAGTTAGTTAAAATTCTAAATTGAAAAATAAGAACAGTTTTCTCTACTGTCTACTCTTCTTCTAATATGTATTATTTTTCCTGAATCATGGAGTAGTCTCAGAAAGTATCGTTCTTTTCCAGAGTGTGTTATTACAAATGAGGAGCCCTAGAAGAATTGGGTTCCCCTGCTGTGCATTGTCGTTGGATATGTTATTCCGATCAAGTTATTTTGAGTTGCAGGGTCTATTTTGTGTAATAATTATGATGATTTGTGGTAAATGTACAAGTTATCAAATTCCATCTATGTTTACGTTCAGAACTGGCAAGAAACTGCTTTCAATTTCAATTTCTCGCCCATTGATTTTGTTTCCTTGATTGTCTTTATAATTTTTTTTTGTTGTGGATTTTGCTCCATGAACTGCTATGTAATTTGAAATTCAATCCTGGTGTAAAATTGGTGAAATTTAGCAGCTCTGGAAAGTGATTGTTTTATCTTATTCCAGGTTCTACAATGTTACTCTGAACATAGGTCAGCCACCAAAACCATATTTTCTTGATCCTGATACTGGTAGTGATCTCACATGGCTACAATGTGATGCCCCTTGTCAGCAATGTATTGAGGTAAATGCTTAGTACAATTTTCGGATATGGTTGGCCAAATCTGTAGAAGGAAAATAGAAAATAATATTTTTTTTTTGGTGTAAGATAGAAATTTACCACACTAGATCAAGTCAACTGCTCTACCCAATTTAACAAGTCTGTAAAACATTTTTAGCTGCTCTACCCAATTCAACTTTCGGATTGTGATATATTATTTCACTTTTTTTAGCTGATTTCTTGTCCTGTGGGTACCCCTGAACGTAACTAATAGTAAGACCTCTTATTTTATCAACAGAGTTATCTTACAGTGTCTTCTTTGTTTCTTTTTCAGTCATTTCATCCCCTTTATCCACCAAGCAACGATCGAGTGGGTTCTAAGGATCCCTTATGCATGTCCTTGCAGTCATCTGGACGTCAAAAATGCGAAAACGTGGATCAATGTGATTATGAAGTTGAGTATGCAGATGGTGGTTCTTCCCTCGGCGTTCTTCTCAGGGACGAATTTCCTCTGAACCTAACGAATGGGGAGAAAATTCGTCCTCGCCTTGCCCTCGGGTTAGCTTTAGCTGGCTTGCTTTCTTGTCTTATTATGTTATAAAAACCAGTAGGAAAACAGTCCTACTTGAAAATTCCCATTTATCCTCCCTTTTCATCAGCATTATTTGAAGCATATGTACTACCCCGTATTGTCTTTCCACTCAAACCGTAGCAAGCAGATTATGATAAACATCCCTGTGTGGCCAAGAGGCCCTAGAGCAAGTAAAGTTGTGCATTGCATAGGAGAGGTGAAAGATGATAGTTCATAAGTATCATTTTATCTCCAATTAGTACAAAACCTTTTGGGTTTAAAATCTAAGACCAAAATCGTATAGATTTAAACTCAAAACAGACAACATTTTATTACGCCGTGGAGATCAAGATGTTACAAATAGTTTTTTCTTAAGTCAATAAAAAGGGAAATCATAAAATGTATAGTTTGTATAGTTAAGCTAGCTAGAATCCTTTGATCATTATTTGAAGTCTCTAATATGTAGTCTTATATGTTCTCTTCATTTCTTCTTGTACACAGCTGTGGTTATGATCAAATCCCAGGTTCATCTTCCCATCCAATGGATGGAGTACTTGGCCTCGGAAGAGGAAAAGTGAGCATTTTATCACAGATGCATAGTCAAGGTCTCGTAAAAAACATTGTTGGCCACTGCCTCAGCGGTAGAGGAGGGGGATTTCTTTTCTTCGGGGGCGATCTTTACGATTCTTCTCGTCTCGTTTGGACACCAATGTCACGGAATGATCCGTAAGTAATTACCTATGGTTCATGCATATTCTTTGATTATCCATTTTTCAAGTCCTTTTCATTTGTTTGCCTGATTTTTCCACTTTCTTTTGTCAGTAAACACTACTCCCCCGGATTTGCAGAGCTTGTGTATGGCGGAAAAGCTACTGGAATCAAGAACCTGGTTGTAGTTTTTGATAGTGGAAGCTCTTACTCTTATTTTAATTCTCAGACTTATCAAGCTCTCACATTTTTGGTAGGTGAAATCAAGATTTCAATATCAGTTTAAACCCAATATTTCTCCCATATCTTGGAAAATTATTGCTCATTTGTCTCTTTCATGATTCCTCTGCCTGAATGTGAAATCTGTTTTAGCTGAAGAGAGAATTAAAGGGTAAGCCGCTACAAGAAGCACCAGAAGATCAAACTCTTCCGATTTGTTGGAAAGGCAGGAGGCCGGTGAAAAATGTACGTGAAGTAAGAAAATACTTCAGGCCTCTGACCTTGAGCTTCAACAATGGTGGGAAATCCAAATCTCAGTTTGAAATTCCCCCAGAAGCTTATCTAATAGTATCAGTAAGTTCACTTTCATCATTTTTTTTTAGTTTTAGCAATTTGTTTCCTCACAATTAATATATTCTACCATGCCAGACGAAGGGAAATGTTTGCTTGGGAATTCTAAATGGCACTGAAGTAGGACTGAAAAATTCCAATATCATTGGAGGTAATTTGGTATCTTTTGCCGAAAGGTGATTTTCTAGAGCGTTTTGTTGAAAATGTTGGTTTGATCTTGTTTTTCACAGACATATCGATGCAAGATAAGATGATCGTTTATGATAATGAAAAGCAAGCGATTGGATGGGTCGCAGCAAAGTGTGAAAAGATTCCGAGTTCTGGAGTTTTCGACATGTAAAGGAAGTAGAATTGCCAAAAATGGAAAAACACTATTTTTTACATTCTCACTTGTATAGAAAACTCATAAAAAGTAAATAAGAATTTAGTTTTCATTCT